>APFE030850931.1:0-33007 GCA_000404065.3 Pinus taeda | reverse complement strand
GATCCAGATGGGAATCGATAACAGGACTGAAACTAGCTCCATGATAAAGAGGACCACAACAATGAGAAATTTGATCCAGACTCTGGACGGGAGGGTGCATGGCATGCAGGCAGACATAGCCAAGTTTCAGAACAGGTTTACAGCCCTACAGGACAGAGGGCTCCCCAGTTTGGAAGAGGCAGGAATGCTTCTCTCTTATGAGAAGTATGTTAAGAGATTGAGTGTTGTTTTAGCCATGCAGATTGCTGAGGCTCCAGGATCATCTACAGCAGGCCCATTAACAGGACGAGGCCTTTTTGATAAATTAGATAATCTCTTTTTCATTAAAAATGAGGTGGCACATCTGTTCGACGAGCCTCCAGATTTTTACAAGTACACAGAGGCTGATGAGACCATTGGGGCAATTTTGAAACACCAGCTTCCCCATCCAGAAACGTGGCAGGACCTGGTAAGGCTAATTTTGAATCAAAGCTAAAGAAGAAAACCATTGCAGCATAATCTCCTTTTGAGCCTACAGGTGGCTGAAGTCAGCACAACAGGCATGAAGACGCTGAGCCCACTCAGCACAGGTACACAGCATCAGCATCAGCATCAACATCAACAGGTACAGGCAACAGGAGCAAGAAAGATACAGAAAATCAGAAATGACAGAGTACTTCAACACCAAATTTAATGAAGAACTGCGCAAGTTAACCCCGTAGTGTCCTAAGGTCAACAAATTATCTTGTCAGGAGTTAATTGCTTTAAAAGAAACTTGTACACTTGTAATAAATTTTCACCCACTTTCTCTGTAGCATTGTAAGGGTTTTTTCCTCTCAGATGACCTAATTCCTGAGGGATTTTTGTATAGGGAACTTCTATATATTCCCCCTCGCGTTTTTTTAGAGGGGTTGGACGCTGGATGTAAGAAGAACCTCATTATCTCTTCTGATACTCTCATGGTGTAAATGTTCAGACTGCTAATACAAATGGTGATGAGATTTCTCCAAATATTGTCTTTCATGATGGCTTGCTGGTGTATGGTTTGCGTTTACAGGATTCCGGTGTATCCTGTGGAACAATAAGTTTTCTATTTGCCCTCTGTTACCTATATGTTTGTCACTTTTCCGTTGTGTTTTCTTTACTGTTATTCATGTGCTCAAAACTAAATGGCTAAGAAGAAGAATAGTTGCAGGATTTAATATCTAAAATACCCTGAGCTCAATCTTGGTCATTCTTTATGTTTTCTTCAGCTATAGTATTTAAAGACTGATTCTTAAATGCCACCTTTAATACTATATCATCTCGTTTCTTTCATACCAGTCAGCTCAAGCAGAGAACTCTTGAATGCTCTTTGATTAGTTATTCGTTGTTTCACACTCAGTCTTTACACGTTGTTTTACAGTATATCTATAGGCCCTGCAAACACATCTGCATCTCAGTCAAGATATCAAGGGAACAGCACTCAAAGACCCCATTGCCCAATGGACTAGTTTTCCTGAACACAGAGCCTAGGAAATATCAGAAGCATCCTCCCCAACCAAACATTCCTACAACCAAAACACATATCCTACCTAGCCTAAACCTTCACTGCAAGCAGTGACCATACCACATAGAGAGAGCCCTCTCTGACTGCAGCTGGGCTAGAAGCTGCAGCCCAAAGTTGGTTAGTGGTTACCCCGGCCGTATCCTCTTGGGAGTCAAAGAGGACAACCTGGGTGTTAACATGTGGAATTAAGAGGTGAAATTGAACAAAAAACACAAATTTTCACTAGCACTACGCACTTGGGCACTGGCGCTACACACCTGCCTGGTGCTACACACCTGGCGCAGGTTTTGCACTCGATTTTTGTCATGCGCTATGCAGCTCGGAGGCAGCACTACGCACCTCCCTATTGAGATCCAAATCAAGTTTCATAACCTTCCTCTGCCTCCAAATTCACAAGTATCCTCTCAACAAGTAAGTAAAGCCTCACATCTGATCTAGCGAGGGATTTTTTCATCTGTGGTGGTGATTTATGTGTCTAAAAACTAAACCCTAGCTGTCTCTAAAATTGCCTTGCCAAATTTGCATAGGGTTTTGTTTTATGTTGTTAATTACCCTTTGATTATCTTCCTACACACCATTCCCTTCCCTTGCACTAAATTTCCCTAAATCCCTTCCTCTTTCCCTCTCCCAAAATCATTGGCACTCACTCCCTATTACTAAACCCTAAGCCCTATACATTATTCCTAAACATTAACCCTATACATTCCCAAAACCCTAATTCCCATTTCCTATTCCCTTATTACATTCCTTCCACCATCAAAACCATCATTTATAGTCATACTATCAGTCAATCCCTCATTTCCAAAAGAAAAATAGCAGTCACCCTACTCACCCTTATACTTTAAAAATATCTTCATACTCATCATTTTTCACTCCAAATTTGCAAGTATGGAGATAGACTCAGCATATGAGAGGGATGATGAAACTATCAGTGATTCTTCCTAAGAGGCTCATGCACCAAGAAAACCACATAAAGGAGGAAAGCATATTCGGGAGGAGCCCAACACTCTTACAGAGTTGCTTGCCCTCTTGCAGTAACCTGTTTTAAACATTAGTCTTGTTACCAGCTTTGTGAAATGGTGGAGAGGGTGAAATATCACCATGAGCTTGCTAGGTTATTTGTTATTCATATTGACAATGGCTAGGTGAACCTAGCTGGTGTCCCTTTCACCTTGACACTTGAAACCATTGCAGCAGCAATAGGCATCCCTAATGTGGGTGAAAAGTGGAATAAGGGGAAGCATGTGGGCAAAGAGCATTATGAGCCTTACATCAAGGCTAGTTATCAGAGGCAAATCAGTAGCGTCTTTCCTTTGAAATACTTGCAAGGTAGTTATGCTCCACTCATGAAACTCATCATCAAGTATTTTACCTATGAAGGGAGATTTTCCCGTCTACATACATACCATGTCAGATTGCTGATGCATTTCACAAGAGTGAGGATGATGAACCTCCCATACTTTATATGCACGCATATTGAGAAGATGGCTCTATATGTGCAAAGGAAACCTCTTCCTCAACAGTTCAGTAGCATTTACCATTTCTCATTGATTAAAATTTTTGTTTTGCATCAGCTAAGCTTGCTAAATATATCATGGGATACTTTCATTGCACATGAGGTTTTCAAAAAGTGACTCCATCGATGCCTTAAGAGGAAGGAGGGCCTTCAAACTAGCTAGATGTTCATGAAACTGAAACTATAGGTGTGCCAGTGTTTGTCACTTATGAGAAAGGCACAAGGCGACTATTTGCAGCTGCCAAACAAGTATTATCTCCACCAGGGGTGGAAGGGGTCTCGTTTTCTTCACTAGATCATAGGAAATTTCTATCTTCATGTGGGTTGAAAGGGGCTTTGCCTTCTTCTTCAGCAGAATAGGTATAGGACAAAGGAAAGAAATAATTGCATGATGAGGGGCCTTCTGAAGGGCAAGACAGAGATTTTATCTTGGTTGAGGAGGATGACACTAATTTGGGCTCCCAAAGCTCAAAATTCAAGGATGTGATCATCAAGGAGAAAGAAGCTGAGATCTAAGCCTTGTCACTTAACCTTGAGAGGGATAAATGGATCATTAACTTCCTTGAGCAAGAGAACAAGTGACTGGAGGACAAACAAACTATCATGGAGTTGCAAACAATTAGAGAAAACAGGCAAGCAACAAAAAGAAGGAAAATAAAAATGATACCCCTTGAGAAAGAAATTGAGGCTGACCTAGAATCATGGTTAGAAAGGGAAAACATTCACTTAGAGAAATTGCTTGAGAAAGCTAACAAGGAGAAGAAAATGTTGTGCCATATGACCTATCACTACTTGACCTGGAATAAAATTTGCAAAATAAGGGTGAAAAGATTAAAGGCCAAACTAAAGAGAGAATTGAGGAGAAAAAAGGAACAAGATAAGCTCAAGATCTTTGTTGAAGCATCATTGGCCCAACATAGCACATAAAAAGGATCACTCATGCCAAATTTCAAGAAATGTGGTGAATTTTTTGTCATTTTTGAATTTTTTGAAGCAAAAAATAGGTTTTTTCTTTTTATGGGGGCCTCCATTTACAAAAAAAATTTACATTTTTTGGAATCACCATGAAAAGTTATGCATGCTCAGAAATGGCTGAGAAGTTTTGACAAGTTCTAGATCTCAAAAGGGCCAAAAACACCCAAAAGGTGCCCTCTCAGCCACTTTTTTGCCACACAGGAAACAGTCTTAGGAGATTGCATTTTTGGAGGGGCAAATGGACTCCAAATCAAAAAATTCAAGTTTTCCCATCCAATGAGCTATTCTACACCTAATTTGGACTTCGAGAAGCCTTCCAAAACTTTCCTGGAAAAATTGTTATGCATAGGATCAGTGGCGCTACACATAGGAGAAAAATTTGCCAGTTTTGCCAGTTTGCTCAGAATTTCGCCTAGTTTTCTACCAGTTTGACTTTTGCTTTCTCTTTGGTAAATTCATGATGTAATATGATGTAACTTGATGTACTATGATGTAAAAATGATGAAAAATGACTTAAGGAAGTAGATACATCAGTTAAATTTGTTTTGATGATGAATGAATCAGTTTCCATAGTTTTAGAGGCAAGCTGTTCCACTACCTATTTTTCAGTTCCTAGTTTAGATCTTGTTGAAACAGCTCCTTGACTCATGGATTCGATCCCTAATGGCTAAAATAGGTGTTTTGGTGCCTATATATTGTAATGTCTTAGTAATCTGTCAAGGTTGGACTCTTGTGGATGCATTGAGCGACTTTGTACATCACTTCTGCAGTTTGGCAAGGAAATAAACTAGGGTTTTGCAGTATTTTGTGGGATTCTTGTGGTAATGTGAATTAGCATTGTTTTCTCACTATAACTCAGTTGATCTTATGTTTATGTGTGCCAGCATCTCTCTTACTCTACATTACTAAATGAATCAAGTGTAAAAGGTAGAATCCATTAGTGTTTCAGTGCTCTGCCTTGGGGTTTATTTAGTTTTACATGTTTTCTACTATCTAAAGAGGACTCATGACACTTGCATGCCCTCTCCAGCTCCTCACCAGTATTTAGACTCACCATTACACTCATTTCAAAGAGCTAAAACACTTTCCTACCTCACCCCATAGAAAGCTCTGCAAATCTGTGTTGATTTCCAAGACCCAAAGCTGCCTTCCCCATCAGATCCAGCAACAAACCATTAAAAACAAACAAAATCCTCTAAGAAAACATACCTAGCCTAAAATTAGTATTCATATCAGTCATCCCAATCCTTCCTTGATATATTTTCATTGATATTGACAAGAAGAGAGCCCTCTCCCGACCTGGTAGGGCTAGCTACCAGGTTAAGCATGGTTTGATGTTACCCTAGACCCGCCTTTCTCAACCTGAGGTAGATTTAGGCCCTAACATATGGAAAAAAATTTCAGAAAGCAAAGGTATGTACATATTACAAGTTTAAATCTCAGCCATTCATAATTGTGACTCCTATTGGTATAGAAACCTAACAGTTATTTTGCCCAAATTGTTTCTAAACAATCGAGCATGCTAGTGTGGAGAGGATTTCACCATTGAGAGAGCATTCATACTTATTTGAGAGAGAGGAGAAGCTTCCAAAGAGAGTGAGGAAAGGAACCTCCTTTTTAAGGATTTTGAGCACCATTACTTAAAGAATTCTCTCTAAGTGTTTAACATTCATCTATTGTATTCATCTTATACTTTCAACAGTTAATAAAGGGAGCCCTTTTCCATTACTTTGTTGACTTGTTTACTTCCTCAAGAATTATTTACGTGTTTGTTTCTTAGTTTTCAGTTTTTGTTGTGTAACCATTTACAGTGCTTTGTTTACTCATGTTTTTCCTCTAACAACAACCAATTTTATCTATGATTTATTTGTAGGGAAAAACCAACTAATAAGAAGGTGTCTTTTAGTACCCCATAGAAACAAATACACCACCACAAATTTGATGACTCAACTTGGGGGGAATAAGCAACAACCCATGTGGGCACCAGCTGAGGGAAACCCTGACGAGAACCCAAATCAGGGACATACCAATAATAACCTACAAAGGCATACCAAGAACCCTAGTCTATAGACAAATCATTATTGTGCCATTTGCGGGGAATACATTCATTACACCCATCATTTCCCTCAACTACCTAAGTTGAAGAGGATTAAAGATACTGGGGGGAAAGGGGGACAAAACCACAAAATATAGTAATGCGGAGTCCTTACCCCCATCAAGGAGTGGTAAATACTCAATAGGAACCCTCCCAACAACACTATGAGAATCTTACTGGAGAAAGTTCCTAGGATGCCTCAAGTCATGATGTTTATATGGTAGGGGAAGAAATTCTCCTGTAGACATGGAACCCAGATTACAGAACTCCACCAAAAACCAACCCTTCCACCTCGGCCACTACAATACATACAACAACTTTGAAAATCCCTCAATACCCCATAGAATCCATCCCAAAGATGGTCCAAGGGCCTTTACAGTGAACTGGACATATCTCGAAGGCTACTCACAACTACAACATGGTCGATGACTTAGCTCAATTTCTTTCATCTATGTGAGCATTGGATGTCTTGCAAACTTAACCAACACAACAAAAAGCATTAATTGCCACATTAGGAGAAATCAACCATGCTAATTCTTGTTTAATGGCTTTTGACTTGGATAAAGATACCCTGCATCTTCCATTAGTCATCCCCTTCCAAATAGTTTGGAAAATACTTGGATCTCCCAAACTCAAACCATCTGACATCACTCGCAGAGCATATGATGGGTGCCCTTCTGCTCTTGTAGGCCTATACTAAGATGTTCCAATACAACTCATCGATAAAATGATTCTCACTGACATAGAAGTCTTGGATGCACAATTGGATTATAGTATCCTTCTTGGATGAAGTTACATGTATGCAATGACTACAGTGGCATCTTTTATATTGAGGATAATGATGTTCCCCCATGATGGGAAAATTGTTACAGTTGACCAACTCACATACTATGAGAAGACATTAACTACCCCTGATGGTGTGCTACCTTTTAATTAGATCTTCCTATGCGTTAATCACAACCTACACTAAATTCTAACATGGAAAATTTAAACCATCAATGGTCTTCGACACATACCCTGGAGACCCACTTTTGTTGGAGGTTAATCCTACAACCAAAAGAGCCCCAATGTGCATGATGAGTTCATCAAACACCCGTTAAGATCAAGAACAAATTATAGACACCAACAACACTGTAGTTATTGACTCTATGTTCCTACCATATGCTATCACTTAAACAGCCTTCTTATACCCTTCACTAGGTTTTATCTCACACCAAGTCATGGAAACACTTATGCTGCCAAATATTTCTCTTGCAATACTGATCTGATATCAGCTCCTTAGGACATGTCGACAAAATTAGGTATCACCTCGACATGCATAATTCTTGTGGTCCCTCCTCATGAAACAACCCCAAAATGAATAATCCCTGCATCGACATCAGTCGGTGCCAGCAAGAGGGATAAGAAAAAAGGCAAGAAGGTGGAAGCTCCAAACTCTTCTTTCTCTAGAATAACTCCACCATGTTCTTTATATGAAGTATTTGGGCACCCTACCAACATTTCTCCTAATTTAGAAGAGTTAAAATCTTGTTTTCATGCCCCAAACATGCCTATGACCCCACCTCAACCTACTAGAGGAAAGACCACACCAACACATAATAAGGCATTGCACACCGACCATGCATGCACTATATGGGAAAAGTACAAAAATTACACTCATAATTGGCCTGAAATACCTTGATATCAAGATGCTTAAAGTGCACTTCCCCTAATCCAATAATGTGGCTCCATCACTTCCCTCCACGCTAATAGTGGATGATGGATCCAAAACCATATTTTGTGTTTTCGAGGAAGAAGCTTCGTGATCATATTCCCCTAACACCCATGGCCACATAACCTCTTACCATACAAGGTGGCAACCAAAATTAGTGACACTGTTGGCATTATGATACAAGTGTTGTCCTTGATGGGAACTCACTCATAGGTTAGTTGAGATTTGATAAAAGGAAACTCACATTGTAACAAGTCAATTCAGAGGTAACATGACATTGGTACAGAAGAACAGGAAGTTGGAACAAGGGTCTACTAATCAGAATCAAGAAGTTGCAGGAAAAGGATGTTGTAAGCTATATGTAGGTTCACTTTGACAAAGGAGCATATACACACAGGTTAACAAAACAAAAATATCATATATGTGTGCACGCACTTTCGCAAGAGGAAAAGTGTGTATAGGTGGAAAATCAAGGAAATTCAAGAAAAGAATACCAAGGGTCAATACCATGGTATTAGCCAACAATATTGAGTGGAGTAACAACTATTTGATCCCGTCTAAGAATACCATAGGTCCTAAGTGTTCTTTTGGTATGAGGTATTGAGAAAAGTCAACAACTATATAAGGAGGAGAAGATCAAAGGGCCAAAGAGTGCAAGTGAATGGGTTTCTCAGGACTAATTATTCTAAAGTATATTTTATGTTGCAGGGGCTATGATTATGATATGATCTTAAATATTTTGTGCACCTTGGAAAAAATGTTGGATCAAGATCATGAGACCTAAAATTACTTATCATTGTATGATCTGATATTGGTTGGGCTAGATCTGATTGCTTACACATGTTTTATTCTTTAAATGTCATGATCTGGGTATGTCTAAAGTCTGGAATAGTAGCAAAGTTGTAAGTTCATATTTGCATATATATACACTGGTTTGTCTTGGTAAAGGCGTGTATACATGCAGGTTTGACTCTCCCAAGCAGCGTATGCAAAAGAAAAGTCTTTTGTTGAGAAATGACTCATCTATTTGATTAATGTTGTTGTTTTACTGTTGTCTATCAATGAAGACTTCTTAGATTTGAAAGTAAAATTGAATGCATAAGGATTTTATGTCTGATTGATTTATTAATTAAGTGAGAAGGGCTATCTTTGTTTCTAACTGTCTAGATATCTATAAATTGACAGTAGATGTTCAAAATATTACTCGTTGGTCCAGATTTGATTTAGAAGTTTGTATGATTCAGTAATTTGGACGTATACGCACGTTTTGTTATAGGAAGTAGCATATACATGCATGTTGGATTCATTAAAGTAGTGTATACATTCTGATATATGATTTTTGAGGTTACAACTAGTTCTGAATGATGATGCAAGATTTTGGGTTCAACACATTGTTCTAGTGATAGTGATCTAACTGTTCAGGCTGACTGGTTGTTAGTTGATGCAGTTATTATTATAGAGTCTGAGCTTCAAAGTTTTTTATGGGTCCAATGTAAAAATTTGATGAAATAAGGCCTCCATATTGCGTTCTTTTGTACCAAGAGCATCTAGTCTGAAAAATTAATGAAACGTGGTCCCTCAAGGAAGAAATAAGGTCATAGCCTTCTGTAGGCCAGTGCCTGTGTACTAGTAAACATATCGACTAGTATAAGAGCTATGGGGTTGTAGCTCCCTTCCAATAGAAGCTAGAAAGCAAGAGAAGGTTGTAGCCTTCTATAGGTGGGTGCCTACGTACTAATATGAGTCTGCACCAGTACAAGATTGTAAACTGATTTTCTTTATATTAAGAACACAGAGAAGACAACAGCAGGTGGTTGTTCTCCCGGATTGGGTTTCCACCTTAAATCTTGGTGTTTATGTGTGTTACTTATGTGTGATGGTCTATTATGTTATTAATGCACATAGTTACTGTATAATAAGATATTGATGCACTAATTAAAGATCACACATGATAAATTAACTAAATCATAAGTTCTTTGGCTACACATTGGTTTCGTTAATCACAGTAGCATGCACATGCAAGTTCACTGAATTGAAGCAGCGTATATAAATCTGATTGGGAAATGAAATATTATTGAATTGAAAACACTTATTCACCCCCCCCTCCTTCTTAGTATTATTTCCAACAATCGGAATTAGAGCATGTCCTTTAGAAGAAGCTTGATTGCTTGAAGGGAGATCTTTCAAGATGAACAACGACGAAGGCATGGGATCTATTAGACCACCAATCTTCAATGGGAATGACTTGGTATATTGGAAAATAAGAACCAGATCCTATCTTTAGTCGCTTGGAGATGATGTTTGGGAAATTGTGGAAGGACGATACCAATTTCTTATAACAATGCCTATAGATACAACAAGTTAGAAATTATATGAAATGAATGCCAAAGAAGTCAATACTTTATTGGGAAGTTTGTCAGAATCAGAATTCGTCAAATTCATGCAACTCAAGATAGCCAAAGAGATATGGGACAAAATCATTCAAAGCTATGAAGGAGACTCGCACGTAAAATGTGTTAAGCTCCAAACTCTCAGAATTCAGTGTGAAACTCTTAAGATGCATAGTGATGAAAGTATTGCTAGTTACTTTTTGAGTGTAGATGAGATTGTTAATTGTATGAATAATCTGGATGAAGAGATAAAAGAGGCTACTTTAGTAGAGAAAATTTTGAGATCCTTGTCTTCTAAATTTGAGTCAAATGTATCTTCCAAAGAAGAAAAGTAGGATCTTCAATCTATTACTGTGGTTCAAATTCATGGAATTCTAATTGCCTTTGAAAGGAGGAAAGGAGGTCCATCAAATATGAGAGAAGTCACTTTCAAAGCTTCAACTAAAGGAAAAGAAAAGGAAGAGGACAATGAATCAAGATATATTTTAGAAGAAGAATATGAGGTAAACTTTGTCAAGAAGCTTCAACGGGGCTCTGGAAGATTCAGAGGTAAGATACCATTCAAATTCTTTTCTTATGTTAGAGTTAGCCATTATGCTGCAAAATGTCCTCATAAAGATAACCATGAAAAAGGAAAGGAATCTGCAGAAGGCTATAGAAAACAAGTTGTTAATAGAAGAAGTTACTATACTCATGAATATAGTGATGGATTATCTAATATTGATGAAGATGAAACTGAACAAGATTATAAACTACTCATGGCTTATGACAATGATGATTTTTTGGATGCCTTAGAAGAGGAAGACTTTCTTGAAGAAATCACTGAACTCAAAAACTATTTGGAAGAAAAGAGTATGATCATAGACACGTTGGCACATCAACTCACTAAAATAGGAAATCAAAATGAAAAACTAGAATGTGAAGTTGTGGGTTTAAGAAAAGAACTTGAAAAGAAAAAATCTCTTAATCTTAGATTTGCTAAAGGATCAGAAACTTTAAATGAAATCATCAAGGTTCATCATTCTCCTCTTATAAAGACAGGTCTTGGATATAATGAAGAATCATCCCAATCACAAAAGCCATCAGCCTCCACCAGAAGCTATCTTGATGCAGCAAAGACCAATGAACAATATTTCAATCGTCAACAAAAGCCTAAAACTACACATCAGGTAAATCATGCTCAATTTAATCCAAGGATGAACATCAATAGAAGCATCAACCAAAAGGTAAACAATACCAGGTGATTCTATGATCACAGAAACTTCGTTAATGGACAATGTTTTTCATGGCATATCTTTGGGCATAAGGCTACTCAATGTGTTTCTTACAAAACTATCATGAATAGAGAAGCATGAAATCAAAGGAGCGTAATAGGAATCAAGAAAAATTCTTATAATAACTTTTATCCTCTTGAAGATGAATTTGAATGTTCGTTTTGTAACAAATTTTGTCATGAAGAATCTAAATGGAGGAGCAAGTTTTGGCCAACACTTCAAAAGGAGAAAACATCATAAAATTCTAGGGTGTGGAGAAAGAAGGAATTTCAATCAAAAAGATGTAGCATAGCTCTGTTTGTAGAAGCAAAAGAAAATCAGTGGTACATTGACAACGGATGCTCTAAACACATGATAAGTGATAAAGAGAAACTTCATTCATATAATTCTTTAGAAAAGGAAAAGAATGTCTCCTTTTGAAATGAAATGCTAGTTGTCATTAAAGGTCAAGTTTTTGTTTATTTGAATGCATTGATGTAGTATGTTAGTGTCGATATCTTCATCCCTCCATTAGTGATCAAATTCTCTTGTTGCATTGCATGTTAGGCGTCTCATCTGATCAACTGCATTCCATTAGGATAATGGATCATATAATGGTAAGGGCATATTATACATTTTCCCTCATGTTCTTTACCTGCTAGCCCATTTTCATTCATCTAGATCATCAGCAGTCATTTTTTGTCTTTAAATCTATAAAATTCATTTTTAGGGTCTTAGTTCTCATTAGGTCTAGGGTTTCATCAATAAAGTCTTGTAAATGCTCAATAAAGGTCAGCAGGTGCATGAGGAGGTCAAATAAAGTTTTAGCAACAATAATTTCCATAATCACATGCTCAGTGATTGATTTTTCCTCAAAACCCTGTTTTGAGGACAAACAGAGTTTTTATGTTTTTACGTGCAAATTTGATGTAATTTCATTTTTTCCATATGTAATAAATTCAGAGGTAGCCCTAGTCACTTTGCCAAGATTTTGCAACTCCATCACCTACAAAGCAAACAAAAAGTCAAAGCATTCAGTCCATCAAAGGCAAAAATAAAGCAAACTGCTCAAAAACAGAGTTTTAAAAGCAAGTCAAAGGCAAACATTAGAAGAATGGGTTTTGTAAATGAAAAATCAAAACTATATGTATATAAACCATTTTTCATGTTTAAAGAGTTCATTTGTATCCAAAGGAGAAAGAGTTAGTAATAGAAAAGTAAAAAATTGCAAAGGAGGCAAAAATTGCAGCAAGTTTGATATTTTCAGTGGCACGGCGCACTGGGATTGGAGCGTGGTGCACTCATAGAGCACGATGCATTGGTCAACGTTCTGCAGTGTAAATTTAAATGGGCACGACACATTGACAGGGCATGATGTACCTGTGAGGTGGCGTGGCGCACAGGGTTACAAGGCCGATTTCACCCACAGCCTCTTCCAAAATTACAAAATTACTAAATCCTCATTTGTCCAAGTAAGTTAACATTCCTCCATGACCAATGAATAAGTTTATCTTGGTGCTTATGGTGATTTAATGGGAAAAAATTTCAACCCTACCTCCTTGCATTTCTTGCCAAAAACAATTGCATAGGGTTTATAAATTGCATTTCTTGCTGTTGATTCCACTCCTAAGCGTTTCTCACTCCCTCACTCCTTCATTCCCTCATTCCCTCACTTCATTTTCTCCCTCTCTTTACATTCTCATCTACCTACTCCCTAAACCCCATATCCCTAAATTACTAATCCTAAATCCCTAAATCCCACTATCCCAAACCCTAGTTAAAGATTCCCAAACCCTAATTGTTGTCCCAAAGCCTAAATATTATTCCCTAAACCCTTCTATTCCCCAAAAACGTAATAGCAACATTCCCAAAACCCCTCATACATTCTTATATTTGGCAGCAAAAACCTAAAGATACCATAAAATCTCTTCATACTCATCTAAGAAAACTCAAACATTGCCAAACATGGAGTCAGATTCTTCCTATGACAGAGATGAGATGACAGTCAATGATTCTTCTAGAGAAATGCATGCACCAAGGAGACCACACAAGGGTGGTAAACATAACCGAGAGGAGCCTACTTCACTTGCCGAGCTGCTGGCTTGTCCTCTTGTTATCACATGCTTTCAAAACCAATCTTGTTTTCAGTTCTGTGAGATGGTAGAGAGAGTCAAGTACCACCATGAGCTGGCCAGATTGTTTGTGCTCCATCTTCATAATGGCCAAGTCACTTTGGCAGGTGTGACATTCACCTTGACACCTAAGACTATTTCTCAAGAAACTGGTATTCCAAATGTCGGTGAGCGGTGGAATAAAAGGCAGCTGATAGACAGAAAGCATTATGAGCCTTACATCAAGGCTGGTTTTCAGAGACATACCAGTAGAGTTTTTCCTTTCAACTATCTGTAGGACACATATGCTCCCTTGATTAAAATCATGATTAAATATTTCAGCTGTGAGGGCAGAGTTTCTCGCCTATATGTATACCACATTAGATTGCTGATGCACTTCACTAGGGTGAGAATGATGAATATCCCCTATTTTATTTGCTGAAAAATTAAGAAGATGACCACCTTAGTGCATAGGAAGCCTCCTCAGCAGCAGTATAACAACAAATATCATTTTTCACTAATCAAAATTGTGGTCTTGCATCAGCTTGGTTTATAGAACATCTCATGGGAGGATTTCATTTCACATGAGGTCTTTACAAGTCCTCAAGTACCCCCAGTAGTTTTTCATGACGCAGGAGGGCCTTCACATCAGCAGGAGATTCATGAGATACAAACCACTAGTGTGCCAGTGTTTGTCACTTACCAAAACGGCACTAGAAGGTTGTTTGCAGCAGCAAAACGAGTACTATCTCCACTTGGGGTAGAAGGGGTCTTGTTTCCCCCATCAGCAGAGCAGGTATAGGACAAGGGAAAGCAACCATTACATGATGAGGGGCCTTCAGGAGGACAAGAGACAGATTTCATTTTTATTCAGGATGATGACACCGATTTGGGTTCACAAAGCTCAAATCTTAAAGAGATCATTCTGGAGTAGAAAGAGGACATTCATGATTTGTCTCTCATCCTGGAAAGAGCCAAATGGATAATCAAATATCTAGAGCAAAGAAACAAACAACTAGAGGATCAGCAAACCATTATGGAGCTAGAAAACATACGAGAAAACCGGCAAACTACCAAGAGGAGGAAAATCAAGCTGACACCACTTAAACAAGAAATTGATGTTGATCGTGAATCTTGGCTTGAGAGGGAAAATATGCATTTGGAAAAGATGATAGAGAATACCAACAAAGAGAAAAATATGTTGAGGCATATGGCCTACCACTACTTGGTGAGAAACAAGGTGTGCAAAGCAAGAATCAGGATTTTGAAGGCCAAGTTGAAGAAAGCATCAAGGAAGCGAAAAGAGCAAGATAGACTCCAGATCTTGGCTGAGACTTCCTTGGCCCAACATAGCACTTAATGAAGGACACTCAACCCAAATTTCAAGAAATTTGGGACACTTTTTGCAATTTTGAAATTTTTGGCATAAAAAATAGGTTTTTCTGCCTGATGCGTCGCGCCACTTGGCATGTGCTTTTGCTAGAGACTTCCTTTTGAGGAAAACTCAGCATTTTTGGATTTTTCATGAAAAAATATGAATGCCCTCACATGGCCAAGAAATTTTGACAGGTTTTGAGCTTCCAAAAAGGTCAAAAGCACCTCAAAAATGACCTTTCTGCCCCTTTTTGGACACACAGGCAGTAGTGTTGGGAGAACTCAGTTTTGGAGGGGCAAATGGAAGTAAAATTCAGAAATTCCACTTGTTCAGGAAAGTAGACAGGCATATCTTTCCAAAAATCCCACTTGGAGAAAATTTGGTGCATGGGAATGCCTCCAAAATTATCTACAAAAAGGCACTACGCATAAGGAAATCAGCGTGACGCATAGGATGAAATTTGCTCATTTTGGCCAAAAACTCTGTTTTTTGCCTAGTTTCCTCACAATTTGACTTTTCTCTTTCTAATAGTCAAATTCATGATGTAATTTAATGTGACTTGATGGATTTTGATGTAATCATTCTAAATTTTCACTCATAGAGATAGATTCATCCATGAAAAGGTAGTTTGCAACTGAATGAATCAGTTCCCTAGTTTTTAGAGGCAAGTTGTTCCACTGCCTACTTTTTAGTCCTCAGTTTAGACTTTGTTGGAATAGATCCTAAACTTATGAGCTTGAACCCTAAATGTTAGGATGAGTTGTTTATTTCCTATGTCTACTAGTTTTTCAGTCATTAGCAAAGGTTGGACTTTTGGGAAAACATGGAGCTTCATTGTATACTCATTTCAGCAGTTTGGCAAAGGAATAGACTAGGGTTTGTAGCACTTTATAGGATTCTTGTGGCATCTTGATTTGGTATTGTGTTTCCATCTGTAATTTTAAGTTTACTTGTGTTCTATGTATGCCATCATCTCTCTTTGCTTCATCTTAACAAAATCAAACAAGGATAAAGTTAGAATCCATTGAAATTGCAGTGCTCTACCTAGGGTTTGTTTAGTTATTTATGTTTTCAGCTGTTTGAAGAGGATCCCTGAGACTTGCATGCCGTCTTCAACTCCTCACCAGTCTAAAATCTCTTCATATCACTCAAATTGAAGTACCAAACCATTTTCCTACCTCGCCCCATAGAGATCTCTGCAAAACTGAGCCTCATTCCCCGGACCCAAATCTGCATTTCACATTTGATCCAGCAAACCATCACAAAACTCAATAAAAATTCTCTAAGCATATACCTAGCCTAAGATCAGTATTCACATCAGTCATCTCAAGCCTCATTGATCATATTTTGCTGAGATTTACAAGGAGAAAGCCCTCTCCCTACCTGGTAGGGCTAGCTACTAGGTTAAGCGTGGTTTGATGTTATCCTAGATCCTACCTTCCTCAGCCTAAGGTAGATTTAGGCACTAACATATTAATTGATGAATCATGTAGAAATCTATAACAGAAAAAGGATTATGACAATGAAGAAGATGATGAATGCTTTCTTGTATCAAATCAAAATGATATAGAGGAAGAAACCAATGAAGCATAAGAAGAATATACAACTGAAAGGGAAAAGAATCCATCTAGGTATGTTCAAAAGAATCATCCAAAATCTCAAATTCTAGGAGAAAAATGGTCTAGAGTACAGACAAGAGGAACTCTTGCAAGAACTTCAAAAAATTGTTGAATGCATTGATGTAGTAATTGATGAAGCGTGCATAAATCTGGAACAAACAAAGAATGATGACAATGAGGAAGACAATGAATGCTTTCATGTATCAAATCAAAATGATATAGAGGAAGACACCAATGAATCATTAGAAGAAGATACAAATGAAAGGGAAAAGACTCCATCCAAGTATGTTCAAAAGAATCATCCATAATCTCAAATTCTAGGAGAAAAAGAGTCTAGAGTACAGACAAGAAGAACTCTTGAAGGAAATTCCCGTTATCTAGCATTACTATCCTCCATAGAACCACATAATGTTAATGAAGCCAGCAAAGATGAATTTTGGGTTAAGGAAATGAATGAAGAACTTGACCAAATTTAAAGGAATGATACTTGGGAACTAGTTCTTAGACCTCTTGATAAAAATGTTATAGGAACAAAATTGATATTCAAGAACAAATTGAATGAAAATGGAGAGGTTATTAGAAACAAAGGAAGACTTGTATGTAAAGGGTATGCTCAACAAGAAGGTATAGACTTTGAAGAAACTTTTGCACTTGTTGCCAAAATTGAAGCCATAAGAATGTTTCTTTCTCTTTCAAGTTTTTGAAAATTCAAAATGTATCAAATGGATGTAAAATATGCATTTCTTAATGGAGAGTTAGAAGAATAAGTCTATATTGAACAACTAGAAGGATTCATTCTAGGAAATGATGTAAAGCTTGTATGAAAGCTCAAAAAGGCTCTTTATGGACTGAAACAAGCTCCAAGGGCTTGGTATTATCACCTTTACAAATATCTACAACAACAAGGGTTCACAAAAGGATCTGCAAACAACAACTTATACACCAAGATTAAGAATGATAAACTACTAATTATTGTTGTTTATGTTGAGGATATCATCTTTGGCAGCAATGAAGAATCCATGAGTCAGAGCTTTGCTTCGGTTATGCAGCAAGAATTTGAAATGTCATTACTTGGTGAACTTACTTATTTTCTTGGACTACAAGTACAAAAAAAAAAACAAGATGGTATTTTTCTTTCACAAACTAAATATCTCAAGACGATTTTGAAGAAGTACAAAATGGAATATTCTAAACCAATATGTACTCCAATGGTAATAAGATGTAGTCTCAGTTATAACAATGAATCACCTACAGTGAATCAACCAGCATACAGATCTATGATTGGAAGTCTGCTCTATCTAACAGGTACCAGACCTGATATCATGCATGCACTATGAATTGTTGGAAGATTCAAAGCAAATCCAAAGGAATCATTTCTTCAGGTTGTAAAAATAATATTCAAATATCTTCAAGGAACTCAAGACTTTGATCTATGGTATTCGAAAGATACAGATCTTACTCGTCATGCATATACAGATACAAATTGGGCAGGAAATGTTGATTATTGAAAAAGCACTAGTGGAGGTGCATTCTATATGGGATCACAGTTAGTATCTTGGTTCAGTAAGAAACAAAGTTTGATTTCCTTATCTACAGCTGAACCGGAATATGTGGCTACTGCATCTTTGTACACAACTACTTTGGATGATGAAAACATTTCAAGATATTCAAATCACAATTTCTCCACCCATCTCCATTTTATGTGATAATACAAGTTCCATTAATATTTCAAAAAATCCTGTCATGCACTCCAAGACCAAGAACATACCCATTAAGTACCATTTTCTACGAGAACAAGTGCTTGAAAAAAAGGTTAAATTGGAGTATGTTCCCTCTAAAGAACAAGTTGTTGATATATTTACCAAACCACTTCCCAAAGAAACATTTGAATATCTTAAACAAAAGTAAGGAGTAGTTTCTGCATCATCCTTCTATTAAATGTAGTTTTTAGAAGCAGGTTTCTATATGCGGGTTTCATGAAATATAGTCACATATATAAGTGAGTTTCTACAACTGAAGGCGTGTATATGTGGGTTAGACTCTGACATGGGTGCTTAGTCTATTATTTATGATTATTGTCTGCTGATATGCTTTGTTCATTGACTTTTATCTGACTGATGAAGATGCCTTGAAGAATGGTTTGTTGATAATGCACAGGTAGCACAAGTTCAGGGGGGGCATTAGCCTTCCCAAACATTCTGCATTTTTGGCATTATCATTTTTGATTTCAACTACAGTTTCAGATATTCATTGTTGCATAGGTCATGTAAAGATCTAGGGTGTAATATCTCACTTTCTCTCATAGTCTATTTTCGAATGAGTCCTATTGGACATATGATGTAATTTGCTTCCCCGGTATGCATGGGAAGGATGATGTAATAATTGTTATATTTCAGTTTTTGATCACGGGATCCCCTAAGGGAAATTTTGGGGCTAAAAGCCCATATTTTGGTCCAATTTTGTAATCCAAATGTAAAAACTCTGCATTTTGTGGTCGCGGAGCGCGCAGATGTTAAAAGATTCATAGGGTTGTCTACCCTTATTTTCGAAATGAAATGTCATTTGTAAAAAGATCTACCCATGGTCCGCGAGCCATGGGATTGCATAAATAGAGCTAATCCCTAAGTAGTTTAGGAATCAAGCAATGAAAGAAAGATCGAACATGTATGAGAGATAGCTCTGAAGTAGAAGTCTAAGTCTTGGTTTGTAGCATAGGTAGAGGCTCTGTAGCTGAGTGTGCAGAGGCCTAGAAGTCCGCAACTGAGTGCGCGGAACCTTGAGCTAAGTGCGCACGGTGGGTCAAATTTGTAATCAATCAAAATTATCAATAAAGAGAATTATTCCATAATTTCTACATCTTGTTTCCTATTTATGCATCTTTTATATTGGGTATGAATTTCACTTATAATGCTTATATGATGCGCAAATGTATGTAAATATATTGGTTGAGTAAATTCAAGTAAGAACATTTGTTTACACGAAGCTAACTAAGATTTGTTAATAAGATAAGAAAGACACTTAGCCTAGTTGGGAGATATCGTAGTTCACTTCCCTAGTAGCGCGAAAGGACTTCAACCCCTGGTTAGGGCTGCGTGGAAGCCGATTGTACCCTTTTGCGAAGGTACTAAAGGGTGGAATAGAGGGTTAAGTGACATGCGCAAAGGCAGGCCTAGCTAGAATAAACTGACATCATAACCATCTCAAGGGTGTGGAAACTTGGTTCAAGCATCCCCCCATACTGCTTCGGGTGAGCCTTTAATCCGCACTCTGTGGGCTGATGGTGACAGGGCCAGTAGTGTAGGGATTTGTTTGGCTCACTAAACATTGAACTTGGGTTAGGCCCCCACAAGCCAACAAATGGTTTTGTTTTCGAGATCGGAATCTGCATAAGAGATGTGTGATGTCGTATTACTAGAATCCAACTAAGAAAGAAATTGAAGGCTAGTTGGACAAAAGGATTCACGGATTTGTGGCATAAGAAAATAGAAACCTGCAACTATCAAAAGAACAGTGGTTGGACCAATACCTGTATACGGAGATCTATGAAATATGTTTCACCTCCTTTCCTTCTGAGCTATACGAGTGGATCACAAAGCTAGCAGATAGCCAAGGAAGGTGGAAACTTGATGATCCTATTATGTGGACACCAAAGCTAGTGCGAAGGTTGGAAGCATCAGAGGATAAGACCACATGCGTTGTCGATCATTGGCTCGATCACATCATAAGAGGATTTGTGATTGAATTTGCGGGCAATGCCTCAGTCAACTATAGTGAGGTAGAGTGAAGCTTTTTCAAACGATCGTGAGGTAAGTACATCAAATCTTTGAATACTTGGATTAAGATGTTGTTGTGCAAAAAATGGGTTATGCAGCGACCTTGATGTTTGGGAGTACGTGAAGCAGAAAATTTTACAGAAACGAAGGAAATAAGGTCCAAAGCATAGCCCCTTGATTTCACCTCCACGAGGGGACAAAGAAGGGATTGTGAAGGTCTCTCCATAAAGTGTTATTCAGTTGAAAAAACAAGGATTCCCACGAATACCACCTCCGCCCACACCACCATCAACTTCACTGCCATCACCTCCAACTTCACCCATACCACCTCCACCTCCACCGTGATTCAGTATGGCAAACACAATGAATTTTCCTTTGTTCAAAGGTTTGGGAAATGAGGATCTGAACTAATTCTGCTTCATTGCGAGGGCTGTATCAGAAGCTCAAGGAGTTACAGATGACCATATTAAAAAAGCAACACTGGTTAGCGCTCTGTAGGATCACGCGCTGACCTGGTATACTAAGTATTCCAATGATAAACTGAATGTGAGTGTAGCGGACATTCAGGTAGCACTAAATAGGGAATTTAATAGGCCTAAATTTGAAGTGCAGTCGATTGTGGGCTTCAAAGAGATGGTGATGTGACCAAGTTAGACACCATGGGAATTGGATCAAAGATTGAAGTTTCAAATCCGCGAAGCCAATATGAATTTGACAGATGGACAGTATTGTGAGTCATTTGTCGCTTCACTACTACCCCACTTAAGGAGTGCATTGTTGCAGCAAAAAATAAAAACTTAGGCAGAGGCCTTGGATATTTCCATGAGACTACATGAGACTCTGATGCAAGATCCTAATCTAGGAGTTCAGCAGATCCACGTCAGCTGTATAATTTGTGCCTTGAGATGCAAAGTCTGAAGCAGGACATGACACGTCGACCAGAGGTACGCAAAGAGGAATGGTGCTTGAAGTGCAAGAGTCAGGGTCATGACAAAGACCACTACCCATTCTTTACAAATTACCTTGTAGGAGGAGGAACGATGCCTTTATGGCTAGAAGCTCAAGCAGGACCTAGCGCGACACCTACTTTATGGTGCGTTATATGTCAAGTAGCTGGAAAACATGTGACATATAACTTTCACTTGCTTTAGAAGTGTGTGCAAGAACTCCAATAGTTGTTTTGCAACTTTTGTAGGTCGGTAGGACATGATGAGCATACTTGTAGGAGCTATAAATTGATGATGGATAGAAATCCTGCCTACAGGGTTTAGGCTGAAACACGGCCCCTTGACCAGAATGAATGGATGGCATGGATAGGATTTCAGGAGCGCAGATGAGGCTGAGGTAGAGGAGGACTTGGTAGAGGCTGAGGATAGTTGATTTGCCACAATTGCAGAGGGCCAGGACACTATGCCCACAATTGCACTAATCCAACATGCCTGGTGTGCAAGTATTGCACATTGTTTGATCATGAAAGAGAAGATTTTTCTACACTAATAGCTAGGATATGTGACAAAGGAGCACTAACACCTCCCTTGACTCAGAACCTACAGATGATGAGGTTTGAGCTACACGAGGAAGATCCGAACAAGAATATAGTGCTACGAAGTGGAATCACAATAGGAGATGACAAGGGAAAACATCCAAAAGACAGTGCATGGGTTCGTAAAGCCCTGAAAAAAGAGGCTGAGTTTGATTTGGAGCGCGCTCATGAAGCATTCATGGAAGCTAAGGAGATCTTTGCTGAGGCCTCCACTTTAGGAAGCAACGATAAACCAGAGTTGGAGATGGACCCTTCTATGCTCACAACTTTCCTAGAAACCTATATGAAGTTACAGCACGACAGTAAAGCTATGAAAAGGGTTACAGGAACTTATCAATAGATGTGTTGGGACTGCGTCGGTCAACCGCATCTAATCCGAAAGATCGGAAAACATAAGACAAGGAGAGGGCATGAAATGAGACTCACCACACAAATCGGAGAATACAAAATGGATCAAGTCATTCTGGATTTTGGATCAGATGTGAATGTTCTACTGAAACAAACATGCAAGAGAATGGGGAGACCTATGCTACAATGGTCTCTGATTCAGCTAAGGATGGTGAATCACCAGAAAATCATACCCATGGGGTAGCTGCAGGGAGTGACCATGGATATTGAGGGAGCGAGCATGCTGGCAGACTTTGAAGTAATAGAGATTGTTGATGACAGCAATCCCTACCCTGTGCTCCTAAGAATTGACTGGGCTATTGATATGAATGGGGTAATCAATTTCAAGAAGCGAAAGATGATCTTTGAGAAGAAGTCACTATGCGTAATAATACCCCTCAATCCTGCTAAGGGATCATGCTATATGGAACCAATCCGTGATTATGAGAGTGATGATGATCTAGACCGCATCTACAAGATAACAGCCTGAGTCCAATACTGGGTGAATCCCACTGCAGATGGATGGATTATATGGGAGCATGGGAGTTCCTGCACTTCGGATTTCGACAAAGAAATAGAACACTGGCATAATCGGTTACACAAAGTAACTATGCTGAATTGCAATATGATGACCTGGTCACTGTGTTGTGTATCATCTGAGGTAAGAAATATGCCTACTTATGATGGTCTAACTAAGGTAGATACCTTTTTGGATGCATTTTAAAGGGAGGTTCTAGAAAAGTAACGCTTCCTGGCATTTGACTAGGCACTACACGTTACACCCGCAAGATGGTGGGGTACACACAAGGGATATTTCAATGGTTGCTGTGAATGTAGGAGGATGATGCAAGCATGATTTGGGAAGCCCATATGCAAATGATAGAAAAGTATGATGGGAAGAATGATCTACGCACGCATCTAGCCAAATGGACGTAGGTCTATGGAGAAGCACCACAACCTGAGTGGTTTCACCTATTTTGTCATACCCTGGATGTTATCCCAATGAATTGGTATATAGAAATAGAATTCCGCCATGGGACAGGTGAATGGGATATTCTGCGGAAAGGATTCATGATGACATTTAGTTTTGAGGATGGATTTGACAGTATTGGTGAAGTGCTACAAGAGGTGAAATCATCCATCTTTAGGATACCGCGGGATCCTTTAGACATGATGCAGCCTAAATGGGCTACTCAACTGAGTCATGTGCTGGAATGTTATAATGTCACTACTGAAGAGGAGGATGAAGATCTGTGGAAGATTAACATTCCATAGACATAAGGCCACCGCGAGGTTCAAGGACCACAAATTTAGAACCTTGATATAACCGCACCAGTGAGAATTGAACAAGTGAACATTGGTACAGAGGAAGAACCCAAATTCACGACGACTGGAGACTACTAGGATGACATGATGGTGGATAAGGTCACTGAATTACTCTGCGAATATCAGGAATTAATCCCTACCAAGTTTACAGATTTGAAAGGAATAATTGGAGATCTAGGAGTGATGAAGATAATGTTGAAACCCGATGCGAAGCTAGCTAAGTAGAGGCCTTACCACCTGAATCCAAAATACAAGGGAAAGGTCCGCTTAGAGCTAGACAAAATGTTAGTAGCAAGCATCATTGAGCCTGTGGAGGAATTCGATTGGGTAAGCCCAATGGTGGTGCAAGAGAAGAAGCAGAAGGATGAGATAAGGATATGCGTGGATCTCAGAAAACAAAATGACACTTGTGTGCATGTTCCTTTCCCAGCTCCATTCACGGATGAAGTGTTGGACAATGTAGGTGGCTAGGAAGCATACTCCTTCACTGATGGGTTCTCTAGGTACCACCAAATTAAAATCGTGCCAGAGGATAGAAGCAAGACAACCTTCATGACTGAGTGGGGTTGTTTTCAATACACTATAATGCCATTTGGGTTGAAGAATGTGCCTTCTATATTTTTGCGCATAGTTGTTGCAACATTCAAGGAATTTATTCATATGTTCTTAGAGGTATATTTTGATGACTAGACTATATTTTGGCTGGTTAAGTGCCATGTAGCGAGCTTGTGCTTGTTGTTGGATACCTGCCGAAGATACGATATCGCACTCAACCTCAGGAAGTGTTTGTTTTGCATTCCTTTTGGGAACTTATTGGGGCATGTTGTTTGCACACAACGACTGATGGTAGACCCTATGAAGATCGTGGTGATTCTAAACTTAGAAGCACTGAGGAATGTGAAATAGTTACATGCTACTCTAGGGCACACGGGATATTATAGAAATTTTATCAAGGGATATGCCCAGATCACCACGCCAATGGAAAATTTCTTGAAGAGGAATGTCACGTTCTACTGGAATGATGACTGTAAGAAAATCCTGGATATATTGAAAGAAAAGATGGTTAACGCATCAATTCTAGTCTTCCCCAACTGGAAGAAAGAGTTTCATGTACATGTCGACACGTCATGTATAGCATTGGGGGCAATACTAACACAGGATGGCAGAGAAGGGTTGGACTACCCTATTGCGTTCACAAGCCATAGATTATCCAAAGTACAGAAGAATTATTCTACCACTGAATGTGAGGGGCTAGCTATGGTGTACGCACTCCAGAAGTACCGACACTACTTGCTAGGAGACCACTTTAAGACGTATATGGATCACTCCACTCTAAAATACTTGGTCAATACGCCTGTGTTGGGGGAGTGAATTTTCAGATGGTTCTTATTGTTCCAAGAATATGATTTTGAAGTTGTTGTGAAGCCTGGACAATTGAATGCGGGGCTAGATCATCTGTCGCACATCGAGATAGGGGAGGAACCCACTAATTTAGAGGAAGGATTACCTGATGCATAGCTCTTTGTGGTACACACCACAGATGGGAATTTCGAGGATATAATACACTTTCTAACAACTGGAACTGCGCTAGAAGGATACTTTGTCCAGCAAAAGAAGGAATTAGTGGTGCACACGACAGACTTCTCTATCATTGCTGGGCATCTATGCAAGATGGGGAATGATGAAATAGTGCAAAGGTATGTACTTGAGTTTGAACAAAGTAGCATCCTTTTCGATGCTCATGGGGGCATCGAGAGTGAACATTATGCAGGGAGAGCAACCGCGTAGAAGATTCTACGCGCAGGGTTGTGGTGGCCAACCCTTCATCAAGATTCAAAAGCATATTTCAATGTGTGTGATGTATGTCAAAGAATAGGCAGACTGTCATAGAGGGTTGAAATGCCTTTGAATCCACAAATGACATTACAATCTTTCGAAAAGTGTGAAATAGATTTTGTAGGACCCATTCAGCCTCAAGAAAAGACAGACACAAGTACATTATCATTGTGATGGATTATTTGAGTCGTTGGCAAAAGCACAACCAGTGAAGAATTTCACGGGCATGGCTTCCACAAAGTTTTGATTTGAGCATGTAATGATGTCATTTAGATGTCCAAAGATTTTGGTGAGTGATCATGGTATGCACTTCCTGAATGAGATGATCAGTGCACTAATGGAGGAATTTCAGGTGTATCACTAAAAGAGCACACCTTATCACCCACAGGCTAATGGGACAATGGAGGTGTTCAAGAAAGTACTGCAGACTGCGTTGACCAAGGTTTGCAATGCTCAACAAAATGATTGGGACCTATGCATACCTGCAGTGTTATGGGCTTATCAGATGATATGCCAAAAGCTAACAGGACAGACACCCTTAAGTTTGTATACAGGGTTGAAGCAGTGATGCCTATGGAATATATCATGCCTATTCTGCGCATAGTAGTGCTCACAGGTATGACGGATTGCAAAGTCCTGGAAGAGAAGCTCGCAGAGTTAGACGAGCTTGAGAAAGAGAGATTTTTGGCTAGATTTCACCAGCAGGTCCAAAAGCAGCATGAAAAAAGTGTGGCATCACTGACATATTAAGCCGCACACCTTTAAGGTGAATGACTTGGTGTTGTTGTATGACAGTAAGTTTGATAAATTTCCAGGGAAATTCAGAATGCATTGGCTATGGCCATATGTTATTAAGGAGATTACCGATGGAGGCGCGGTCTAGTTCGTTAAGTTAAATGGAGATCCCTTCCCAGGAAAGGTGAATGACAATCAGTTGAAGCCATACACAGGTGGCCTGACCATCTGACAAGGCAATAAAAGCATAGTCTTAGCACTCCAGGCAGCTAAAAGGAGGCGCGGGACTATAAACTACATTGCTCAGGTTGGGGAGCTACGTGATGACAGGACTGCGTGAAGCAACGAAGTGTCACAGGGTCTGCGATAGTGCGAAGACATCTGCATTAGCATGCAAGTCTACTGAAAAGTGACCATTAAAGTCACTATTCAAGATTTGATGGTCGGTTTGAGTCCAAATGGAGTGGGTGGCAGGCATTTAAGGTGAACTTTATGGCTTAGATTCTTGAAAATATACCTCCAATCTAGCATTAATGAGCTGAATGTCGGGGGAACGGTCAAATTTGAATTCAAAAATCCCTATAAGTTACAAGTGGCTATCTAGCAAGAAAACACTTGGCATTTTAAAAAATAAGTTGTTACGCAATCAGCTGTGTATGGACCTTTCAAATTTCAAGGTTTTGAGAGCAAGTTCAATGTTTGAGAGATTGCCAAAGGAGACGCAGGACCTCCTGACTAGAATGAAGTCGACGCCTGAGGAAGCCACACAGGAAATTGCAGTAGTAGAAGCCCCAGAGAGTGCCTGAGTAATAATTGAGTTCCCTAAATCACCCAGAACACCGAGACCTAACAAGGATAAGCAAGTTATGATCCTAGTGCACGTCTCACCAAGAAACCCATAGAGGACCAAGCTCACCTTGTAGGAAAATGGGAAGGCCATTAATCTGGAGGCTGACAAGGAAGAATCTAAAGAAAACATGGTGGATGAAGAGGACATAGAAATGGAAGTTGAAACCCAGGGTGTGGACCCTGTTACCAGGCTACCAGAATATGTTCCTCCATGTAAGGGTAAATCCAAGGTTCCGAAGGACATAGATGAGAGTAAGAGCTCCCTACAAACTCTATTGCTCCCAGATGACATTGTTTTTTAGGGGATGAGCTTAGGTTGAGTTCCTATACTAAAGTTTGAATATTGGGGCCTCATAGATCATGAGAAATTCCTACATTTAGCGATTGAGCAGCTAATGCGTCGACAGATGGATGTGACTGTTGGAATGATTGAATTGGAGCCGCACACATGGCTCAAGGGTGTAGAGAAATCCAGGTTGCTAAACCTGCTCTGGATGTCACATTACCACCATGTCCCGGTGACTATCTTCATCATTAGGCAACTACTCTACTTGGTGCATGATGGGTGTTTGTGGTTCAAGGAGCCCATTCCCATCACAGATCACTCGATTCATCGAATCACGTGGCTATCTTACTTAAGGGAGGATCCAGCCAATATATCAGAGGGAAAAGGTGGTGAATTGGCCCTCGCAGAAGCTATGAAGAGGAAGTTCAAGTTCGAGAAGATGAAGCGAGGATATGCCATCTCCACCTTTAACAACCTTGAGGTGCCTGCACCTATGATTACACTAGTTGCCTAATGCACGGAAGGAGTCCAGTTCAACTGGTCGAATTATCTATGCGGCGAGTTCCTTGCAAACTGTCACAAGGCACAAGAGAAGGGAAAGACATTTCATTATGCGTGGCTCCTACTATCGATCATACTGGTGGCATGGGAGCTGCTAGAAGACACCCAATACCCTTCGGTCATGTTGGACCTTCTAGAAGCAGTGAAGTATGCTTCATTATGGGCAACCAAGGATGTGCAGCACATAAAAGAAATCAATATATTTTAGGTCTTAATGGAGATGAATATCCTGATGGGGATCAATCGCAAGCCGTGATTGTCACCCATACTATACAACAGTTTTCAAAGCTTTCCAGAATTAAAAGAGGATTTCCACCATGTTTATATCAGGGTGCGAAAGGACCCTACGAAGACATGGCATAAACTACCATATTTGGTAACTGACGATGTGATCTTTGCAGTCCTCAAGTCTTGTCCATCGGGGTGGCACACTCTAGTGGGATCCATGGTGGAAACAGATAAGTCCATCATGCAGTGTAAGAAGGAGTAAACAAAGCTATAAATGGCATAGCTGGCTGAGAAGCACAGAAAGGAAGAAGCAGAGGCTAAGGCCCAGGTAGCGTGCGACGCTCTGAAATTAGTGGAATAGCAGAAAATAGGAGGAGAAGAGCGAGAAGGACAGAAGTCACCTTCGGCCAGGACTAAGGCAGAAATAGAGACAGAACAAGGTGGCACAGACCTACAAATGACGTCCACCCAACTCAAGTGTCCACGACCATGAGAGAAGGCAATGCGACAAAAGAAAACCAAGGCATAAAAAACATCCTTCGGCCCAATCACCCTCACTGAGGGGGATTTGCATGATATCGAAGAAACGGTAAGGGATGTCACTGTAGAGGCCCTCCAATAGTTTGAAGGGTAGCAATAGTTGGTATTGGGGGCTTTTCGGATAGAGCTGCAGGAGTTCCAGGTTCGCACTCCACAGGCTGGTACAGTGTCCACCAGCCTTGCAATCAACACTTCAGCTACCGAGGAGATGTTGCGCACAAGGGTGACCAACACAATAGTGCTACCATATGGAGAACTCACTACAGAGAATGAGGCATATAGGCCCACATTTAGCGGCCTAAAAGGGGGAGTGAATATGGTCGTGCTCCCTCGAGAGATACTCTACCTCTTGTAGGATGGAGTCGTCGCGTAACTTCAGGCCTGTGTTGGAAATAATACTGAGAGGGGGGGGGTGAATCAGTATTATCAAATTCTTTTCAATATGCCTTCATTAATTTATTGATCATTAACTTGTATATAATAATGAGCATGAAACAAGAAGAACAGATAGTCACACCAAAGAACACCAGATATAAGGTGGAAACCCAATGTGGGTTAAAACCACCTATTTCGTATGTCTTATCTTCTTTCAATAGAAACTCTTTTACATGATTTTTGTACTGGTGCAGTCCTTACCAGTACGCAGGCTGCACTGCAGAGAGCTAACCAACTCTCTTTGTTTTCCAGTTTTCCTGGAGGGAGCTACACCCCCTTTTTTTCTTTTATTCTTTTAGGACCACGTTTCATAAATTTTCAAACTAGATCCATGAACATCAAATAATCATCAAGTACATGAAAATCACCCAATCTCCTTATAAAATGAACCAATGAATCACCCAACTCTTCAGAATGTTGTAAACAGAAAAGAAGTACCAGAAATATAAACCCAGAACTCTGTTGTAATAGATCAAGTACAATCAACAATAGTTTCAAGATAAGACCGCAACTTCACCAACAGGGGCCTGCATATATCCGCAGCTCTTCTGAGATAGAACTGTGCAGATCCACACTGGTTTTTCTTCTGCTCTGCGAACTTTTCTTCAGATCCGAACCTTCACTTACGAATTACTGCGTAGACCCGCACTGTGCATTCTTCTCGCCTGTGTACCTCGCACTTCGCGCTTGTCTGTGCTGCGTGCGCCCCGCATTGTGCCTTCTCCTGTACTGTGTACCCTGCACTGCGCCTTTGACTGTGCTGTGTACCCGCGCACTGCGCCTTTGACTACGCTGCGTACCCACGCACTGCGCCTTCGAATCGCCTGCGGACTTCTCATTAGGGCCAAATTTTCAGTACACCAATGTGCCACAATCAGTCAGATCCACAGATCTGATCATGCACCCGAGAGATCACGTCTTCATAGATTCACCTTCAAATTTACTTTGATTTAGATCAAGCATTTTACATTGACAACCCAATATTTCAGATCTTAAGATATTCAATTGAAAAGATACATTTAGCCAAGTGATCTCCTTCCCTATTTATAGTCAAGCCCTTATTCACACCATGGGACAAAACCATCAATAACCAATACAAGGGATCCAAACTGGGGCTAAAATAGATCCTATACCACGGGCCAAAACCATAGCATCAGAAATAGCGGGCTAAATACCATGGGCCAAACATAAGAAACCCCACGTGAGCGCGCTTCACTGCCTTGGAGTGAGTGATCTGGGGTTCCGCACCTTCTGAACGGGTAACCTGTAGGTATGACCACACCTCCTAGACGGTGAACCTATGGGTCCGCACCTTTTGAACCATTCACCTACGAGCCTCTTAATTTCCATCATTTTGAGAGCCTGAGTAGACTATTGCCACTTGAGTGAGTTTCCATCAAGTACAACACCTGTATCATAGAGCCATACCAGAATCATAATGCCAACAATCTCCCCCTTTGGACTTGATGGCAACCTCAAGATCCTCAACGTCATTCTCCCCCTTTGACATCAAGGGCAAAGGGTTTATACTCCCCCTAAGAACATGCTCAAAGAAGAATCATAATCCACCAAACACCATAAACGACCATGAAAGAGATAGAGAAATATTTCAGCCATGTTTAGATCAGCATCCATGTTCTCCTTCTATGCTACCATAATGCCAACAATGCATTATATGCTCCCCTTGAACCTGTGCCATTCGATCTTCGACCAATCCGCAAACCAGCACATGTACGCATATACAACCAACACTCAGAAGAGATTCAAAAACAAGATGATGCATCAACAACCCCCAGCTTTTGCCTGAGGTATTCAAAAGTCTCCCTGGGCAGTGGTTTGGTGAGTATATTAGCAACTTGTTCCTTAGAAGGAACATACTCTAACTTGACCTTTTGTTCAAGAACTTGTTCCCAGAGAAAATGATACTTGATCGGTATGTGCTTGGTCTTTGAATGCATAATTGGGTTCTTTGAAATGTTGATTGCACTTGTATTATCACATAAGATGGAGATAGGTGGTGTAAAAGTGATTTGAAAATCCTACAAGGTCTGCATCATCCAAAGAAGTTGAGTGCAGCAAGATGCAGCAGCAACATATTCTACTTCAGCTGTAGACAAGGTAATCGAACTCTGTTTTTTGTTGAACCAAGATACTAATCTGGAACCCATAAAGAATGCACCACCACTTGTGCTCTTCCTCTCATCCACTCTTCCGGCCCAATCTGCATCTGTATAAGCATGAAGTGTGAGATCTGTATCTCTAGGATGCCATAAGCCATAATTTTGAGACCCTTGAAGATATTTGAGAATTCTCTTCACTGCTTGAAGATGAGTTTCCTTTGGATTAGCCTGAAATCTTCCAACTATTCCTACTGCATGCATGATGTCTAGTCAGGTACCTGTTAAATAAAGTAGACTTCCGATTATAGATCTGTAGGTTGGTTGATGCACTACTGCTGATTCATCATTTGTACTGAGGTTACATCCTGTTACCATGGGTGTACATACTGGTTTTGCATCTTCCATGCCATATTTCTTCAAAATCTGCTTGAGATACTTGGTTTGAGATAAGAAGATCCCGCCTTCATTTTGTTGGATTTGCAATCCAAGAAAGTATGTCAGTTCTCCAAGCATAGACATTTCGAATTCTTTTTGCATCATCAAGGCAAAACTTTGACTCATAGCATCTTCATTGCTGCCAAAGATAATGTCATCTACATACACAACAAGTATTAGCAATTTGTCATTTTCAATTTTTAAATAAAGATTGCTATTGGTTGTTCCTTTTGAAAATCCTTGTTGATGAAGATATTTGTCCAGTCGGTAGTACCAAGCCCTTGGAGCTTGTTTAAGACCATAGAGAGCCTTTTTCAGTCTGCATACAAGATTTGGATCATTCCCAAGGATGAAACCATCTGGTTTCTCAATGTACACTTCTTCTTCTAGGTCCCCATTTAGAAAGGCAGATTTTACGTCCATTTGAAAAACTTTGAAATTCTGAAAGCTTGAGAGAGCAAGGAACATTCAGATGGCCTCAAGTCTAGCAACCGGAGCAAACGTTTCTACAAAATCTATTCCATCTTATTGAGCATACCCTTTAAAAACAAGTCTAGCTTTGTTTCTAATAACTTCCCCATTCTCATTCAACTTGTTCTTGAAGATCCATTTTGTCCCTATGACATTTTTATCTTTCGGTCTAGGGAACCAATTCCCAAGTGTTGTTCTTTTCATTCTGCTCAAGTTCTTCATCCATTGCCTTGACCCAGCTTTCATCTTTGCATGCCTCTTTTATATTTTGTGGCTCAGTTGAGGAGAGCAATGCCAAATAGCTTGAGGCTTCGGCAATTGTTCTTCTAGTTTGTACACCTGCTTCCTTTTGCCCCAAAATCTGAGATTCAGGATGATTCTTATGAACATACCTAGAAGGAGTCTTTTCTTCTATTCTTATCTGTTCTTCTGGTGCCTCTTGAGGTTCTTCTTCATCATCTGTCTGATTTGGAGAGTAATCTTCATCTTCTTTGATATCTTCATGATTTACTTGCCTGGGGATGTATCCTTTTTCATCAACCACTACGTCAATGCTATCAACAATTCTTCCAAGTCTTTTATTATAGCATTTATATGCTTTTCTATAGGGAGAATATCCAAGGAGAATGCCTTCATCCGCTCTAGGTTCAAGTTTGCCAAGATGTTCATCCGTATTCTTAATAAAGCATTTGCTCCCAAAAATTTTGAAGTGCTTTACCGAAGGAGTTTTACCATACCAGATCTCATGTGGAGTTTGAGTGCTGTTCACTCGAACATTTGTTTTGTTGAGAATAACAACCGCAGCATATGCAGCTTCACCCCAGAAAGTTACGGGAGTTCCAGACTCATCAAGCATAGCACAGGCCATTTGTTGGATTGTTCTGTTCATCCTTTCCACCACTCCATTTT
>APFE030850923.1:7799-22324 GCA_000404065.3 Pinus taeda | reverse complement strand
GTGATTTAGAAATTGATGATGCTAGTATTGATTGTTTTGTGCTTCAATGATATTGATGGGTCCAGTATGAAAATTAGATGAAACGTGGCCTTCAGATTATGGTGTTGTGCTTCAGGAGTATCCAGTCTGAAAATGTATGAAATATGGTCCCTGGAGGATGAAAGGAGATTGTAGGCTAACGCTTACGTACTAGTACATCAGCTAGTACAAGAGCAAAGGGGGTGGTAGCTCCCTTCCAGTAGCAGCTGGAAAATGAGGAAAGGTTGGAGCATTTTAGTAGGTCAGCACCTACGTACTAGTAAATGGATTGGCTAGTACAAGAGCTAAGGGGGGTGTAGCTCCTTCCAGGAGAGTCTGGAGAACGAGCAGAAGGTTGTAGGCTCCTACAGGTAGAAGCCTGCATACTGGTATAAGACTGCCCAGTACAAAACTATTGTAAAAAAGAAGTTTCTTATTAAAAAGAAGATTGAGACGACTTGCAGCAGGTGGTTTTCACCCACATTGGGTTTCCACCTTATATCATGGTGTTCATGTGTGCTTCTTGTGTGTGATGATCTGTTCTGTTTTACTGCACCTATTTATTGTACATTTGGTTATGATGCACTAACTGAAGATCAAAATTTAATGGATTAACTGAATCATAAGTATTCTGGATATACGCTAGTTGCATTAGACACAGTTGCGTATACACGTGGGTTCCCTTAATTGAAGTATCGTATATGTATCTAAGTATGGAAATTGAAAAGTTTTATTGATTTGATAATACTGATTCACCCCCCCCTCTCAGTATTATTTCCAGCAATTGGTATCAGAGCAGGTCCTTTCGTAGAAGCTTGATCGCTTGAAGGAGATCCATAGATAAATGGGAAAGAAGCTTAAGAAGAACGCACCTAAGAAGACATCTTAGAAAAACTATGATAGTGGGAGCATTGATTGGGGATTATGTGGAAGAAGCACTTCAGATTCAAAATCTTTTCAGAATGAAGATGAACAAGATCTATCAGGTATGAATTTGTTATCCTCTGGTATCCATCCATGTGAAGATGATGAAAGTGATAGCAAAGCAACTGAATTTTCTCTTATGGGTGAGCAAGAAAGATATCAAATAGAGGCAGAATTTAAAAGGCTAACAGACAAAATTAGAGATCAACAAGATCTATTGAACAAAAGGGAATGTGCCTTCAAGGAAGTAGCTACCAAACTAAAAGCTCAACTAGAGGAAGGTAACAAGGTAAGGAAGCTATTCAAAGAAAAATATCAAAAGTTGCAGGATGAAGTGACATCATTAAGAAATGAAGTAAATGAAAGAGGCACAACAATCAAGAAACTCAGAGATAGATCTAGTTACTATGAAATGATTGAAACCACAATCCTCTCGCTAAAGGAAGATCTTGAAGAATCAAAGAAGCAGAATAAATAACTACTCCAAGCTCATGAAAATGAAGTTCTTGATTTAAGACATCAGTTGAAAGAAGGAAGAAATGTTGAAGAAAACATGAAGAAGCAACATCTTGAAAAGGAAGAGCAACATCAGATTGAGGTAAATATTCTAAATGATAAATTAGAAGAAAAGGATAAGCTCTTACGATTTCAAGATAGTACTAAGATCTTGGATGATATTCTTAGTAGTCAAAGGTCTCCTGCTATCAAAACTGGTCTTGGTTTTCATGAATCTGTTGAAGAAGAATCTAGCTCACAAAGTAAGACAAGGGACTCGACTGCAAAATCTAAAATGCTCAATAAGGAGATGAAAGGTCAATCTCATCATCAACCAAGGAAAGAAATTCTTCAAAGAAAATCTTCTACTCCTCCTATGAATAATGTTGAATGTTATGTATGTCATAATCTTGGGCATGTTGCAACCAGATGTAGAAGAAGAAGGTTTCAAGACCATCATGCAAAAGATCATCACATTCCAGGTACTTTAATGGATACTATTTTTCTTGCAATATGTTTGGTCACAAAGCTACTGATTGCTACAGGAGGAATATGAAACATATGAGATGTTATGCATGTAACAAGCTTGGACATATAGCAAAGGAATGCAGGAAGAAGGTATGGGCACCACACCAAAAGGAGAAAACATCATCTCACTTGAAGATTTGGAAGAAGAAGGAAGTATAGTCAGAAAGATGTGGCACTACACCATATACAGACATAACAGACTCAGGGGGAGTTGAAAGTGTAAAACTTCAATATCCTAAATCTCATACGCAAGTTGCATAAAGGGAAGTCGTGTATATACACAAGTTAGACACTGAACAGTCGCGTATATGTCAGTCTGAGGAAAAGCAGAAGGGACAGGCTCAGAAAAAGGGTCTGATATGATTCAGTCCATTATTTGCTCTGTTCGATAATGGTTACAATCTGCTAATGATGTGTGGAAATGTCTTGATACTTGTAAGAAGTTTATAAGTGTTTTGATCCTAACTTGTTGATGATGATGCCTTGATACTTCTTGCTGATATATGCATGATCAGATCTGATAGTTGGCACAGGTTCAGGGGGAGCATATGCCTTTAATAATGCATTGTTGGCATTATGGTTAGTAGTCCTTGGTGATGATGCTTATATGGCTAAATGATATATCATGTTATGATATGGTTATGAGTTATCCATGAAAAATCTCATATGATTATTGGGGTTACATAGTTGATGTTCAGATCAGATTTGTGGTTGATTCTTTGATGATGCATATATGGTGTTTACATGGTGATCTTCATAAGGATAAGGAGAAGTACAAAGCTTTAATACACATCTTCTTTACTTGATGACGAGTTACTCATATGCTGCTGTCATCATAGGCATAAAGATCATATAATACAGTTATGATGCATGATTCCTATAGTTCTTGGCGCTCACATGGATTGATGTTGTTTATGATACCAAGAAAGCACGTATATATGCGTGTTTGATTCATCGTAGTAGCGTATACATAATGAATTATGATGTTTGAAGTTTCAGTTGGGTCTGATTGTTATTGTAGAGTTCTGTTGTCTGCTCCGTGTTCTGGTGACTGTGTTGTTGACAGGGTTTCAGTGTTTCAGTGATTCAGAAATTGATGATGCTAGTATTGATTGTTTTGTGCTTCAATGATATTGATGGGTCCAGTATGAATATTGGATGAAACATGGCCTTCAGATTATAGTGTTGTGCTTCAGGAGTATCCATTCTGAAAATGTATGAAATGCGGTCCCTAGAGGATGAAAGGTTATTGTAGGTCGGTGCCTACGTACTATTACATCAGCTAGTACAAGAGAAAAGGGGGTGGTAGCTCCCTTCCAGTAGCAACTAGAGAACGAGTGAAGATTGGAGCATTCAATGGGCCGGCACCTACGTACTAGTAAATGGATCAGCTAGTACAAGAGCTAAGGGGGATGTAGCTCCCATCCAGGAGAATCTGGAAAACGAGAGAGGGTTGTAGCCCTCTGCAGGTAGAAGCCTGCGTACTGGTATAAGACTGAACCAGTACAAAAATATTGTAAAATGAAGTTTATTATTAAAAGAAGATAGGGACGACTTGCAGCAGGTGGTTTTCACCCACATTAGGTTTCCACCTTACATCATCGTGTTCATGTGTGTTTCTTATGTGTGATGATTTGTTCTGTTTTACTGCACTTGTTTACTATACATTTGGTTGATGAAGTTCTGAAGCACTAACTAAAGATCATCATTTAATGGATTAACTAAATCATAAGTATTCTGGATATATGTAAGTTGCATTAGACACAGTTGCGTATACATGCGGGTTCACTTAATTGAAGTAGCGGATATGTATCTAAGTATGGAAATGGAAAAGTTTATTGATTTGATAATACTGATTCACCCCCCGCCTCAGTATTATTTCCAACACTTGTTTTAATTTTGTCTTATCATCTTCAGCTAATCATGGCTACTATTTGCATTCCTACACAGGCACACTTCCATTTTACCTAAGCCCACACGAGGTATGCCCAAGAAGAATATTGAGTCCTTGTCAAATTTCAAATTCAATGGTGAGAGTAATATTTTTGCATTTAATCATACTTCTCATTTTGTTAATAGATGTAAATATTTTAATATAATCATAGATAACAATATTTGCACACTTTTCACTCTCACATTTAGAGGACGAATTTAGAAATGGTTCCAGGTACTTACGATGAAGTCAATCCACTCATCTAAATCTAAAGATAACTAATCAATCAATGAAGAACAAGAAACAACTAATATTGAATGAATAAATGATTTTATTGAACCCGGACCTGAAATTTTAATTGAAACAATTTTTAATCTTGAATGTGATCAATCAGTAGGTTTGAAATAATTTGATTTACCACAAGATTTAGATAATGTAAATTTAAATTTATCATCTCTTAAGGAAAAGTTAGAAATTCTCAACATGTAATTATATGAAAGAAGGTCTTTAGACCCGAATTATAATATGGTGAGTTATATAGATGAATCATTTCAACCGTCATTATACTCTAGCGAACATTATTTCCTTTATCCTAATGTATTTGTATACCAGGATATAGTAAATGATGATTACCTTAATATCTCATTTGATAATTTTCCTAGTCTTTGTTATGAAAATTTTGCATCTATCACTCACTTGGATAGTTATTTAATAATCGAAACCCTCTTCTTCTGTATTTTATGATTCTATTAGTTCAATTCAGTCATTCGATTATCATAAGAAAGAGGTAATTTATGACACTTACCTTGATGATTTCAAGAATAACATTCTATACAAAGCATTCAAATTTACAATATTCACACTCATTGACTCTAATTTATTTTCTTGACCACAAATGTAATTTTAACAATTTTGATGATTTATTTTTTTTTAAAAGATTGCGTTTATAACTTTTTGATGGAATGTCTTTTTGGTGGAAATTCATCGATTGAAGTCCATGATAGGTTCTAGAATTTCCTTGCAAAATTATTCTGTATTTTTAATGTTCATAACGATTTGTTTGTTTTTGCATGATTTTGTTTTTTTTTCTCTTCTCATTCTTTTTGCAAGCATGTTCAATCTTTCAATATTGAATATCCTCAAGATCTATTAATTAAAAATGATAATTGATTTTTCATAACCCTAAATATAAAAATTCATTTTGTTTACAATTTAACTTGATATTCAGAAGTTCATTTCAATTTTCTCATCGTGATTCAAATCTCACTCTCAAGAATGTTCCTTTACGACATGCCTTGCCATCATCTCCTTTGGTAATTTTTCACTGTCTAACAAATATTCATCCATTCTTTGATGATCTAATAGATATTTGTTTATAGGAAACTTTGCAGAGCAGATGTTTCGCTAACAGGTTTTTTGTAAATAAACCAATTTTTGTACACATTTTAACATTAGATGTATATAATGAATTTTCTTCCATTTTTTTATTTCACTATATTATTACTGACGTTTGACTTGTACATATAGGTAGGTGTTAAGATGAGAGAATAAATACATTGGAAGTTTAGATTATATTAGGAGTAGTTTAGATTTCTTTTCGTTTTATAGATTGAATAAAAGATGAATTGTAATAAATACATGAAAGAAAATGAACATCTATGAAATAAATTGATTCTAAAATTCTTCTAGGTATGTATCATTATTATCATCCATTTGTTTTTATTTCAATTTGTTTAAGTTCCCATTTAATTTTTCTCTCTTATATTTGGTGTCATTTTTGCAGGTTTGTATTAGTTCAACTTTTGTGAACAACTTGGTTGTGATGAAAACAAAATGCATAAAGGAGAAATATTTAAAGACTTGTTCAAAGAGTTTTTCTTAATATAATATTTCCCTTGTCAATATTATGCTATGTTTTAATGCAAATCATGATTAAGGAAAATCGTCTTTGTTAAAGCTCACAAAATCAATTGTTAATCACAACTTTCAATTTGTTTATTTTAATAAAATAAACATCAACAACTCTTTAAAAAAGACAATAACTTGACAAATATTTATAAACACAATCTTAATGCTTTTATGTTAAGTCATTATCATCTTGTTTGAGTTGTTTTCATTCCATCATTTTGCTTTTATCAACTTGTTTGTTTTGATTCTTAGTTGGTTTCTTTTCTTTTTCGCCCCTTTTCATGAAGTTGATTCCATGATATATCATTTTCAATTCCTTTGAAAATATTCGTGCATATTCTAATAATAATATTATCAAATTTTTAGTTGGAGGGATTTCTTTTTCAATCTAAATTTGGTTTCATATATGGGAAATTTTTAACTCTATTTTCGACAAAATTCAAGAGTTAAAAGGAAGAATATCAAGTTAACCATCATATTGCTGTCATTTAAATTTTGATTTGAAACTCTGATTTCTTGTTTCTTATCATTTTGATGATCTCATTCTATAACATAAGGGCTAATTTTACAACAACTTATTGTACACTCAGCTTTCGCTAAAAGAAACACAAAGCAATTTCAAAAGTTTAGTTTTTAAAACTCTTCCATATCATCCCAAATCTCTTAATGATATAGTTGTCTCCCCTTCTATTATCACTAATTCTCAGAGTAAAAAAGTTAAAAATTTTGACTTGAAAGATAGAGGGTATGTGTAAAAGAGCCAGCATACCATCATCATGAATTTAATGACTACAACATTATCGATCTGGTTACCAAGCCTGGATAATGGATCATAAATTTTCGTTGTGTGAAAAGAAGTCTCATCACGAGATGGCTTGTCCATAACCATCAAAACTTGTAAATGGAATTATTGTTATATGGTCACCAAGCGAGGGCAATGGCTCTCAGGATTTTAATAAAATAAATGTTTCTCTGAATATTGAAACATAGATGGGATACAGAGATCTTGGGCTAAGAGGTAACCCTGCTGAGGTTATGGATGCCTACTGGTAGCAGTGGCTCTACCTATGATTATAAGACTTCATATTTATAACTAAACAAAACAACATGATTTTGTGCCTTAAGTTTAAGATGTCATCAATTTAAAATGTTGTTGTCAATTATCACTCTTATAATCAATATTTACGAGACACAAAATGATAGTATTTTGATTTTGCTTAAGAGTTCCGAAGAAAAATATGAATCCTAGCAATTTTATTTAATTTGACGTATATTCCTTTTTCCTTTGAATTTTATCATTAGTTTTTATAGAAATAACTGGTTCTTCCCAGTATGTCGCCATTGTTGTGGTAAAACACAACTGCCCCATTCATCACATATAACTCCTACACGGGGACCCTTTTATCTGATCAATTGGTAAAATTATTATTGTATTTTGAGTATGTGGATGGATTAAACAAGATCATTTCATTTTTATCTTTCTATCTCATGTTTTTTACCTCCTTTGGATTAGCAATTTCCAAATTGGGTTTGTTTTAGCCGCTTTAGCCTTCTATTTTTATTTATTACTCTTTTGTTTTAGTATTTTATCTTTTTTTTTTCTTTTGTAAAAATGTTTCATTCTTGTAAATAATATTAATTATCCTTTTATTTTTTTAAATAATACTTTTTGTAAAACTTTTTGTCATAACCCCTGAGACCAAGATTGTGCCTAAGCCTTTAGCCTTAGGCATGACACAGTGGCATAAGTTTAAAAATCATATATCAGATGCACATTAGACCAAAGTACAAACCATATACAAGATACCAGAGAAATTTATATTAAACAAGACATATGTTATAACCAAATTCTGATATCAATTGAAATAGTATATGCAGGGAGGTTTCAAACTATATTAAACAAAGTTGAAAGGTCAACCACATAGCAGGATTTGATATATTAATAAGTCCAATTGTAAGCTAAGTCTTGCACATGTGATTTAACCAAAGTCCTGAGGGTTTATAGAATATATCAGAACATTCTATCAAATTTTCCCATGTTCCAATGGTTATGAAACTCCTATATGAGTCTTGACCCCAAACCTCTGATATGGTCCTCCTCGCGCCACGTGCTACACTTCCATTATCCCAAATAATATAAATATCAGGATTTTCATATGGTTTTGTGTTAAAACTCCGATGTAGCTTGCAACCCATATTACCAGTATGGCTTCGAGCAAGATTTGTGATATGTTCCACTCCTATAACATCAATGCCATGTTCAACGTCCCATGCCACATGTCATCCTACTCCCATAGGTCAGAGATATCGGGAATTTGACGTCATAACATTGTTTTAAAAAAACCAATGGCACAAAACTCTGATGGGTTACAAATCTGATATGACTTTCAACTATGATTAACATCAAAGTTTTAGTTCCAACCTTCCTATCAAAACTTCGATATGGTTTACCTCCAATACCTATGAACCCAATATGATTTATACATCACATTTATAAAATGGCATCAATTCCGTTGCACATATCAGAATTTTGTTAACTCTTCCAAACCCAAAAGCTTTGATACCTACTCTATCACTTGTCCCCTATCAGACCCGATATAATATTTAAAAGAGATTATTTATAGATCAGTTCTTCTTATTTTTGGTTTTGACTACAGTTCTGTATTGTAAAACTCTAATTCACCAATTCTCCGATACACACATATCTTTGGTCTATTTTGATTTTTGTTTATTATTTTGGTTATTTTTCAAACTTGTATGAAATAACACCATCATAAATATTCGATATAGAATTGTGTCACTTTTTTGTGCCAAGGGGGCAATGTTTATAGTATTGTAAATTCAAATTTCCTCTTTGTATATTTAAATCCCTATTATAGACATATTTGGGAACTGCAACTCCAATCACATATGTCAATAAACCAAGGGCTCCCAAACCCCTAAAAGTGTTGTTTCAAACCCTAATGGAAAGGTCAACTGATTACATCATTTCCCAGAAGTTCTCCTTGAATAACTACTCAGAACTAGTAAAAACTAGACCGTACAGACTGTTCCATGCAGAGGGTGCGATGCATCTCACCTGTTACACACTAGGGGTGTGATGCATACTAAAAATCCCTTCTGTACGGTGTGATGAGCGAGAGTAGACAAATGGTAGAGGCAGTTGGCTAGGTGGAATCTTAGAGAATCTTCTAGAAACTACTCATATGACACTTGCCTCTTTGAATTTGCCCAGGGATGAGTAAGAGGTCATGAAATCTCCAAGTGGAACCAAGAACTATCAATGAAATGACACTAATCAAAAACCCAGAAGCTAACTCACCCCCCTGCAAATATCTATATATAGATCCCTCATCCTAGAGATCTAGAGGTTGGAATTTTGTATTTTGTAAGGAAGTGTTGCTGGTTTCTCTATGAGACATTGTATTGTTGGGTGATCTAGCTTTTCATGAGGTTAAGAGGGCTTTCATGCTGGGAGGATGGCACTGGATCAGACAACTGGGTTGTAATCCTATCTTCTACTTCTATCAATAAAGCTATTTGGGTTCTCCTCCATATGCTTTCTTATTTCTAAATCTTGTATTTGTATATGCATTTTTATGGTTAATGTACATCTGATTCTACATTGTTTATGGTATCATAGATCTCTATGCTTTGATGGTATCTTGCTGCTTTGACTCTACAGGTGTTCTTTGTAGCGGGACAAGTGAGAAAGGAGTGGCAAAGCTCTATCAAAGGAAAGAGGAAACAAGAAAGGAGCCAAGCGAAAGACTGAGGTTCGTGCTCTCTGCTTCTCTCTTATCTATCATACATAAAGGGAAACACAAGTTGCTTTGAATTGTTTGTTTCTAAGATAGCTACCCATCTTAGTGGGACTAGCAGATCTGAAAAGACACTAATTTTCCTGGAAACAAAATGGCGACTCCACTGGGGAGAAAATAGTTTGTTTGTTTGTTACTTTTATTTGCTTTATAAACTATAGACGGAGCCTGAAGTTAAGCCAACTAGCCTTCGAACTGCTTTTGCTATGCAACTGCAAAGGAGATCAACGTTGCTTCAATCAATCTCTGGGTTGGTTTATGAACTGAACATCTCACTTGCAAACATCCTAAGTGCCCTGGTGGTAGCTCAATAACCTCATTAGATCATACCTCTATACTTTGTGTTTACTGTCTATCATAAGCTTGGTCTAAATCCCTGAACTTAGCTACAAACTGTGAGTAAAAAAAACTTAGTCTCTTCCTTGGACCATCGCACTGTCTCTCATTAGCAGTCTGGATGCATCACACCTCCCATGTGCTGCAGGTGAGATGCATCCCTGTTTCCCTTAAGGAAAGGTTCGATGATTAAATGAGACTATTTCTCTCTCTAGATTTTGGTTTTTTCTTCATTGTTTTCAACTCTATTTAGTAGTTTTGCAGCCTATGATCAATATATCACTTTTGAAGCCTTCTTCCTTTACATTATTCAACCTCCATTGATAAGGAATTGTGAATGTTTTTTTTATGTGTTTTTCATCATTTACAGTCCTCCTTTACAAAAAGTAGCTTAATCGAACTGTCATCTTTCGATTTGAAAGTGTCGCAACTCTCGTTTTCAATCAATAAAAAGAGTGTCGTAAAGTCTTCCTCTTTTAGATAGTCGATTGTACTTGTGCCATTGTATTTGATTTGAATTGTCAATTATTTGAAGTGTCAAAAGTAGTTTTCCAGTCTAAATTGAAAGTGTCATCTTAGTCTTCCTTTTGTTTTTTGGAAGAAATTGATAAAGTGTCGCTTTGAAGAAAGTAGTTCAGGTCTGTACTTAGTTTCCTTTTTTTTTGCATTCACACATTAAGGAAACAGAAAAGAAAATACATGCATGTGAATTTTCATTTAGACTTCATGTGGAAGTTGATTTAGGATAAGTGCATTTAGTGTGTGCTCTCTGCTCTCTGTTGAAAGAATCTTACTCTTCTTTCCTTAGTAGTTAGGTTTTTCATTGCTAAAAGAAAATAAATGATTGTTTATCATTTTAGATTGCATATTTAGGAATTGTATATCTACATCACGTGGTGAAACTTGAAAGGAAAACTTGTTAAGAAAGATCAACTATAAAATAAACTTCAATGAACATAAAAACACTTTGGAACCTAACACACAACATCTAGAAGTCTAGGCTAGAGACGTATTCTGATGTCGTAAAGCCTAGTAACTATTGTTTTCATTGTAGGTTGGGTGATTCCTCCTATTTGATACGACAAGTGCCAATACGGACTTGTGCTCCCACGTACCATCGAGTATATATTGAGACACCACAATAGGCTGATATCGTTTATCCTTAGGAAGCTCTGTCTACCACCCTATCGATCGCAATGCATTGAGCACAACATTTAGGAAGATTGACTGTCATACATAAAGTCATCCGTAATTTCTCTATAATTTACCACCGAGGTGTATATTGCAGTTTTGCGATTAGTTTGGTAATCCCTCTGTCTAGATTTCCAAAGTAGTCACTTTCGTTCCTTTCAACTCCTTAAAAGAAAATGTCCATCTGAGCACTTGTCACTTCAGGCTCATTAAAAATCAAGGGCAACTAGAGTCACCTTTATATTTTTCTCGACTCTTAAAAATTGAAAAAGAAAGTTATGTCAAAGCGTCATAAAATTTATTTAATTCGGAATAACATCATTGTTCCCTCATTGGTCTTAGGTTGAGATAATGGAGTCTACTAATCAAGGATTTCCCCATGGGGGAAATCCTAGTCCTTTCTCTTCTTGGGGAGATATTGGTGCTCCATACATGGCTACATTGTCCCTTCCAGGACTTACAATTGGCCTGCCAGTTTGGCTATTCTCAACCTCTGTCGTTCAAAACACCATAATTCCTCAACAATTGAATCAGCAACCAGATGATACTAGAGTTTCTCCCCCACCTTCTACTTCGATTGTTTCTCCCTCTCCTTCTTCCTCTTTGGTTGGTAAAACTAGTAACACTAAAAACCAAGTAGCTGAGAAGAAGAAGAAAGCGAAGGAGAAGAAGAAGAAGAAGCCAGCTGCACAAGGGGGCAACGATGTATCGTCCGGCGAAAATCCACACACTGCACCTTCCAAACCCAAATCTTCATGTGTCATTTGCAAAAGAAACCACTATCATCGAGATTTTCCTTGCATCCCACGGATCTTGAGAGACTGGTCTCCTCGCTTGCACGATCCGATGTCTTCAACCTCTGTCGATCATGTTGAAAGTACACCATCAACTAGTGAAAATGAAGTCAATGGACAAAAAGGAAGGTCTAAATTTCCTTATATGTTGTGTGAAGGTGATCATGCCCTCCACCATTGTCCTTTTCTAGACAAAGCTAAAAGAGTATTGGATAACCATCCTACTTCACCATAGTGACTTCCACTTGGATGCAAGAAACTCTTGCCAAGTCCATCGCTAGTTGAAAATTCAACTGGCATAGCTCTGTTGTCGGTCGAAGTGCCTACCATTGAAGGTAAACCCTCTGAGTCCGCATCAGACCAAAGTCAACAGGTCGAGATGGCAGTCAACCCAGTCTTGTCTTCAGAAGGTCCACCTTCAGATGATACAGTCTCCAAAGAGAATGAGAATGACACTGTTCAAATTCTTTTTGTTAACACAAAGTTTAATGAACATGCGGGTAATCTACCCATTCCTCTACCACAGGAGGGAATTTCCCCATTTCAAGAGATTCATTTGGCTGTTTATTTGGTCCCTCCTCCAAGAAATCTAGTCATTTCCTTTGATTGGAATCTACTAGCAGGACCCCGCCTTCCATCTAATGTACCATTCTGAATCATAGTACAAGTGTAAAAAATGATCATGGATGGCACTATCATAGATGAAGGGGCTTCCATGAGTATCCTTTGCTCGACTACTTAGAAAGCGCTTGGTTCGCCATCACTTCTACCTGAGATTCAAAATTTGTCAGGCTTCAATAAAGGAACCAGTCGACCGTTAGCGATCCTTCCAAATTTTCCTTTAACTTTGAGAAGTCAAAGTGTTCATCTAAACATGATGGTAGTCCAAGGGCCACTAGATTACAATCTACTCCTTGGGCGTGACTACATTTACAGCATGGGAGCTATTGCTTCCGCACTCTTTCGGGTGATGTGTTTCCCGTTTGAAGGCAGAATGGTACAACTTGTTGACCAACTTTCATTCCCTAGTTCAAACACAACTACTAGTCAAATGCCATCCTTGAATGGTCTCTTTGCTCAAGGGATGTATCTTCAACCTCCAGTCTGTCCACCTGATGACCACGAGTGATTCAATAAATGTGACAAAATCAAAGGGGCATGCACCCTAGTCTACTTCGGTAGGTGAATCCAAATAAAAGATAGATTTCCTCGTATGATATATGGCTAGTCTGACACACCCGTCCGTTTAGGATATGGGATCAGTCTGGAAAAATATTTCCTCATCGAAGGTTATGTGATTAGAATCTCACACCATTCACCTCTATCTATTTCGATGGATAAAGCCAAGGAAGTGTTTTGTCTGCAATGCAGACGAATCAATCTTACTTTATTGCAAGGACTTCCATATGGTAACCTAGAAACACTACTTTTCTTTATACCTGGGGGCATGCAAACCTTTTTCGCAAGTAAAAGGTGACCAACATAACTCTAACCCTGTAGTATTTTACTAACTCCAACTGCTCAGGTTAGATGATTGGTCTGATCCACCATTCACCTTTGTCGATGGCACCGACAAAGCAAAAGAAATGTTTTGTCCAAAACTATCCTACCTAACCTCAGTAGTTCATTAAATATTAGTTCTGTAGTTGGTCATTCCTATCCTACATACAAAAGGCTCATGAGCAAAGTTTCGCATGGGGCAAGCTCATTAAAAAATGAACCTACTAATAAGATACATCTTTAAAAGATGACTGGTATGAGCAATGTTTCCGCAAAGTTCAAGCTTGTTAGAAAATAAACCTAACACTGAGCATAGTTTCCAAAGATTCAAGCTCATTAAAAAATGGATCCACCCTCGGTAAATAACCTTTGTGATCGCATTGCTATCAGCCTCTTGAGCCTTGGTCATGTCCTTACCGTCACCTCCACTCTTTTAGCCGATCATACACCTCCACTTGATTGTTTACCATTTTGAGGAACAGTTGCGATGAGTAATTCTATTAGCCACCTTCTTTACACTACCATGCTTGAAAAGTTCCAAAATTACCTGGAACCAGTTGCTACCTGGATACATCACTCGTTCCTCAAAGGCGAGTCTCTTTTAAGCTCTTTTTAGACTCGTAAAATATGAAAATATTTCCTAGCTACTAGCCTTTCTAGCTCGTTAAAGTAAAGGGAAGTGCCATCCCTCCTCTATATTTTAATATTCATTGACCTGAGGGATCATTACACAAAAATATCAAGCACTTGTCTTGTTCGGCTCACTAAAACTGTCGAAAAGTCATCCCTTTCGTATTATTTTATACTTTTTCGGATTTAAGGGATTATACCACGAAAAAGGACTACTGGAGTTTCCTTTTTGTCTCTTTTCAAACTATTTAAACATGAAAAGGACCGAGTTATCTTTGTCATTAAAATCGTTAAAGAAATAGTGACAAAGTTGTCCATATAAGCGAGAGCGAGTTTCATTGCCACTAGGCTCGCTAAAACATAGCGACAGGTTTGCCTGAAGGGAAAATTATAGAACAAGCATATGTTATCCTCCTCAAGCTTGACAAAAATAAAGAGGTACTGGTC
>APFE030850917.1:27237-211746 GCA_000404065.3 Pinus taeda | reverse complement strand
ACTCTGTATTACAACTTTAATTCAAGTTCCACTCTGTGTCACAACATTAATTCAAGCTCTTTAATAGCTTTCATGTAAGATGAAATGATCAAGATCTTTAATAGTTTTACAGGTACGATGCAATGATCAAGTTAAATGATCGATACAAATCTCCACTTCAGCTTGATTTAAATAGAGACCATAGCAAATATCTTTATGCAGATGCAGATAGGAGTGTGCAATTTATGCATGCTTCATAGTTTTTTGTTATCCATGCTATACCCAAAACAATTTTCTATTTGATACCCATTTCACAGCGAAAGCAATTTCCTCAAGTGATACATGGGTTGCACACAAAACAATGTCATGTGTTTCTACATGTGATACATGTCACCCATGTCACATCCAAAATAATTACATATGCCATGCATATAAAACAACTTTACATGTAAGACATGTCACACTCTCAACAATTTTCCACATGCCACGCCCAAATAAATTTGCATTACAATACACATGAAGCAAGATCGTATACAATACCCTAACTCAACTAATGAAAAAAAATCTAATATAATAAACATGCCACACCCAAATAAATTTGCCATTCAATAAATAAATAAGATCATATGCAATACCCTAACTCAATGAATGAAAAAAAAAAACCTAGATAGATGATTGTTCTTGCAGCTTGAAAGGACATGTCTAATATTTTGGTCAATTGAACAACTTCACACTAAATTAATGAAGTTTTAAAAGTTGCAATAATACTACCAGCTTAAGCATTCAAATTGACACTAAATTTTGACACTGAATTAATGAAGTTTAAAAAGTTGCAATAATAGTATTAGCTGAAAGTTTGAAACATTATAAGAATGCTGGTACAGGGGAATACGTTTTATACCATAACTTCAACCCAAGCTCTTTGGATGCATTCTGATGTAAGATACGATGGTTAAGATAAATGATCAATACGAATTGCATGGCAGTGTGGGCTACAGGATGCAATAAAAGGTGTTCTCTTCCCTGATTTTTCTCCTGCATTACGGCTTCAATTCAAGCTCTTTGAATATGGTTCCACATAAGACATGATCAAAATAAATGATCAATACAGATTTCCATTGTAAATGTCTCTTTTTCCTCATGCAAATAGATGTACGCAATGTATATACTCGGGTACCCATGTTGCACTCAGAAACCATTTTTCCATGCAATATACATAGCCAATTTCTTATAATTAAATGGTGTGAACAAGACAAGGTTTAAAAGGGCCACAAGAGCCTAGCATGTGAGTGCATGGTTCAACGGCGGGGCTGTCGGCTTCCTCGCTCCCCGCCTAGTTTCGATCCCTATTGCGATGCTGCTGTGCAGCGATTATGTATCATTGTGATGGTATATTCGTATATGATGAATGATGTTGATTGATGTGATGTATATATGTAAAAAAATTGTACATAATGGCCTAATATAATGCTTCTTCAGGGGACTAGCCACCCCATTTAAAAAATATATATATCTTTGGCCTAGATGCAAATAAAAGTGTGCATAATTTATATATTCATCATACAGTTATGGTACCCTTGTCGCACTCAAAACATTTTTCCATGTCAAAACAATTTTCCATATGATGCCCATCTTGCAACTGAAACAACTTTGCAAGAAATATCCATGTCATACTCAAAACAATTTTCCATGTGATACACATATTCACCCAAAACAATGTGTGATGCAATGTCCATGTCACATTCAAAAACAATTTGTCATGCAATGTCCATGTCAATGAAGAAAGGTCTTATGCAATACCTTAATGGATGGAGAAAACTTCCATACCAATGAAGATTGTCCATTCAGCATGGACAGACCCAAGTCCAAGACCTTGGTCAATTGGACAACTTGAAAGTTGACACTGACTTAACAAAATACAAAACTCATACAAGCAATAATGCTACCCACTGAAACACCAATTGGACAACGTGACACTGAATTAACAAAGTTTTAAATTCATACATGTGATAATCCTGTCCACTGAAACATTACAAAAGTGCTAGTACAAAATTAATACCATCAACCCCTTGTATCACAACTTCACTTCAATCTCTTTCAAACACATTTTCATGTAATACATGATGACGACGTTAAATGATTGACACATACTGTAGAGTAGTGCGGACCACAAGAGGCAAGAAAAGATGTTTCCTCGATTTTCCTCCTATCTCACAACTTCAATTCAAGCTCTTTGAATATGTTTTCATTTTGAAAGATAAATGATCAATATGAATTGTGTGCAATTTATACACACATGCAAATTTGGCTATTATTTTTCCTTACTAAAACCAGATTAGCTACTCTTTGTAGTGTTTTTGTACTCTTCTCGCACTCCAAATAATTTTCCATGCAATACCCATTGCACCGAAAAAGGTTTTCCATGTAATACACATCTCACATCTTAGGTGGTGAAAACATGACTTTTAAAGGGGCACACAAAGGCAAGATTATCACTTACATGGAGTACATTATCTATTTGAAGGACTTCAACTTGATTTGGATAGTAGTTGTACCCTTCTCGCACTCCAAATAATTTTCCATGCAATATCCATTGCACCAAAAATGGTTTTCCTTGTAATACACGTCACAAACTTAAGTGGTGAAAAGTTAAAACAAGACAAGGTTTTAAAGGGGCACATAAAGGCAAGATTATCACTTACATGGAGTGCATTATCTATTTCAAGGGCTTCAACTTGATTTGGATAGAGACAATGAGAAATATATTTCTCCAGATATAATATAAGTTTGTGCAATTTCTACACTCTGATGTTTTGGTACCCATGTCACACCCAAAACAATTTGCCATCTCAAAACCTGTGACAGCCCCAACCTGCGTTTCCTCACAAAATGCCATGTAAATATTTTATGGAATATGTCAAAGGGTTGAGTCAACGAGACATGGATTCCAGCGCTGGGAGGTTGTTTGCTTAGGATGAGTAAGGTTTCCTTGTGTAGGAAAATCTGAACTGTTCAGCAGCTACTAAGGCTGGTTAGTATATGTTCTTAATGAATTGGTTCCTGAATTAAATGGGCTGGAAATAAAGGTACACAGGCCCATGTTGCTTGAGAACCTCAGCAAAGCAATGAAGACAGGAAATTTAAGAAGACAGAAACATGCAAGGCAGCAAGGACGGGGGGAAGTAAATCCCTGTGCAGCAAAGTAAACAGAGAGGAAAAGAAAGGGGTTCGATTTCATAAGGAGGATCCCAGGAGGCCATCATTGATCATTCAGGGATTCACTCCCACATTTACTCACACGGGAGGGCATTGGATCAGGCAGCACCCGACAGAGAGCGAAAAAAAGAGAAGCAAAGGGGATTGGTTTTCAGGTTCCCTAGAGGCTGTGGGTTGAGATACTAATCTCTGGAGTCCTATAACACCTTGGGTTCCCTGGACGCTATGGGTTGAGGTACTAATCTCTGGAGCTCTGTAACAGCTTGGGTTCTCTAGACGCTGTGGGTTGGGATAGAATCTCTGGAGCCCTGTTACAACTTGGGTTCCCTGGAGGCTATGGGTTGAAATAGTAGTCCCTATAGCCCTAGACAGCTTGGGAAGAGACCAATCCTTGAGTTTATATCTGTAGAAGTTATTTTGAGGATCTCCTGGTTTATGCCTTTGGTTTTGCAGTGGATATACTTTCTGAGAAGGAGATGAATCCCTGGTACTACTCTTGAGGGTGGAGGTGGTAAATGTCTAGATTCCCTGTGTTGAAGAAGGTTGCAACAGGCAGCTGGTGGGATTGAGGAAGGAAGTCCTTTAGAGTCCCTGTTTCAATTGGCGGTGGTGTTCTAATCCCTTGAGCAAGCCCCTCAGTCTCTAAAATTTGGATCAAGGGTAAACTGCAAGTGAGTTTGGGTGCAGTTGTCTAGGATGGGTGGAGGTCATTGTTAGATTTCGTTGCCTGTAATCAAAAGATAGTGCTCTTTTGTATGTGTTACTGATAATGCATTTATGTGTTGCATTTTGAATGAATTGGGACTATTTTTAATGAGCTGCATTACATTTGGATAATGTTGTTTAAATGTGAATATATATGCATGAATGCAAAAAATTGAAAGATCTGTGGACCTAAATTAGAGTATGATAATAAATAAAAGACACGCAAGGTTAAAGATCAATGGCTAATGAGGACGAATTCGCGCAAAGTATTTTTATATATATATTATATTATATATATATATAACCTCTGATTAAAAAGGGATCGATTTCATTAGACTCTTAGAAACTGCATGTTTGACAAGGTCTGTGTATACACATGCATATATCTACAATGATTACAAGCTTGAGAACCCATTCGGGAGACGTTACACAAATGCTAAGGGCATTGTTTCCTCTTTTAAGTATTGATAACCCGTAACCTTAACATGGAGGCCTTGCCCGCCTTCCATTTTCAGCAGTGAGTGCTCTAGCCCTAATGCACAGGTGTTAATGGCAGTGCATCCCTTCCAATAGCCAAATTCCCTCGAAACCCATAAGTGGTGTCGTAAAACTACCCTTAGGCTTGCTTCGAAGCATGGAGCACCTGGGGTGTGGCAGGAGAGTTGAAGGCCAATCGAGAGTTCACAGAAAACTTTTAGCAAAGGTTAGCCATAAAGACCCCAGCGTAGGCATGCCTGGAATTCCCTGTCCCTATACGAGGAACCATTAAGGGTCAGGAACTCGTTGGAGAGGATTTAGCTTAAGCTCAGTAGGGGTAGTGCCATCAGATGCCTTGGTAAGCCGCCAAAACCATTATCAAGTGTTGATGCAGATCTTGACGTCTGCAAAACCATTGTGGCCGATTCATGGTTGAACAACGCAGCGGGAGGCTATAGGCACAGAGAGGAGATGAGTTGTGTTGATAACCACTGTCATTGAGATCAAGTGGGTCGTTCCAAGTCTGGTAAGTTCTCTCTGGTTGGTCCATGGCAAAGAACAAGTAAGAGCAATGTCGCAACACAAGAGACTGGAGACATTACCTTGTAATGAGCAATCCTTATCCCTCGACCTAGCAGAACCCTAATTGTGGAAGTCCCTGATTGTTGCATCTAGATTTCCCCTATTGTGATTGGACAAAAAAAGTTGATGTGTCAGGGAACTTCTACCCCAGAGGGCTTAGTTTGTGTCAAAGGAGAGATCGACAGGGTTGACTACACATCGAGCCAGCTAGGCTCATAGCTCAAGAGCGGGAAGAAATTCCAGTGGTCAGAGCAAAGCCCACCATCCATCTCATCTGAGGGCCACTGCTAAGTTAAAAAAGGGGGAACCATAGAGGTTACATGATGAGATGACGCTGGGACAATTTGGCCTCCACGTAACCCCAGTTGCATTATAATTGGTGCAATGCCAAGTCCGCCCGTTGATCCAACCCCATAGAATTTGCAAGGATGCTCAAGGGAGGTAGCGAGATGCGTTCGCAGGGGGTGTCGTGGCAATGCCATGACTATGCGCCAACGGAAGCAAGAGTTGCGCAGAGGTATGGCCCACTGGCCATGTGGCCCAAAGGCCATACCCCGAAAGAATTGATTAGCATTTTAAAGCAATTGTCGAGCTAATGGGGCATTACGCCAACTAAGTCTACAGCTCGGAAGCGAAGAGTGTTTCAATGGCTAGAGGTGGAGTCGTGCAATAGCTCATCCCTAAGGCAATAACCCCACAAGTTAATAAAGGAGTTTGTCGCAGAGTGACGGAATGACATGGTGTCGCAACCACGTGGGCCAATCGTGAGAGATGCATGCAAACAGGAATGACCCACAGCTCCACGTGGCCAGGAGGAAGAAGGATGTGTTGTGGTTAGAGGCACCGGGGTAAATACGTCAAGATGACGTAAGTCATACTGGAGTTGATAAAACCCGCACCCCGATTGGTGGAAGGGTGTTTCCACCTGCCAAGTCATCCCAACTAAACAACCCCGGAAGAGTTAAATGTTGTAGAAAAAGAGGGCATTGAGATAAGGAAGCTGGGGTGATGTGGCATATGTTGTAGTGGCAGTCAAATGGTGAAGCGGCAGACCAATGGGCGATAGAGGTCGTGCAGCCCATCATACACGCAAGTCCTAGTGGTGTAACCAAATTAATTTGATGTAGGAGGTTGAGTATAAGAATGGTGAAAACAACATATAGAGCAACAAACTATAGGATGAATTCTAAATGTTGTTTTAAGAAGAAAACATACAATGCTTGGAAAACTATATCACAGCATTTTAAAATGAATTCTGAGATAAATTTTGGTTCAACCAAACATGAAGACATAACACATTCATGGCATGGAAATAACATAAGGCAAACTTACAACATGACAAAAGCACAACACCATCAAGAGGTAACACAAGAATCCTTGTAAATCACACCTTTGTCTTTCATTCACGGGAAAATCAAAAATACAATATGCACAATGTTCTTTCTTCTCAAACCTGACCAACCCTTTGCACTATGATATTTACACAATATATACATCAAAAGAATTAAGTTACCACCTAGCAGAACTGTTAAAATTGGCAACTAGGGCCAAACTCCATGTGGGTCATCTTATTTATGGCAGTTGATATTTTTCTTAGATCCCTCTCATCGAGAGGTGTAGGAATGATCTAAAAATCATCCGATTCCGATAAGTATTTATGGAGTTATGAATTTATTTGTGTTATACAACAATTCGTCAAGGTCGGCCAGCAACCAAATAACCCACACATGTGCTCAACATTTTATAGCATGAAAGGAGGTGACTTGAGAGTCATTTGCTCACTCACTTCACTCTTGATTTCTCTCCACTTGTTCTGGGTTTTAGTGGAAGAGAAATCTAAGAGAGGAAGCCCTAAAACGCAGAAGGTAAGGAGCCCTAGTATGAAGCCCTACACGCAGTCCTAAGCAGCAAGCCCTGGCGCAGTCCTAAGGAGGATGATCTAGCAGCAATTTAAGGGAGGAGACCCTACTTCTATGCATTGCCTAAAGGAGCCTAGCCGCAGTCCTAGGATGGAGAAATAACATGATGGAGGAGGCCCTACTCACGCAGATCTAATTTGCCCTAACTGCACCTCTGCCCAGCCCTAACCACAAGTCTATTCAAGCCCTAGCCGCAGGTCTATTGAGGTGTCTTGGGTGCAAGAAAGGACAACATATGACACTATTGGAGAGGCCTAAACACAGGTCCTATGGTGTTGTTCTAGAGTGCCCTAGACGCAGTCATGGGAAGGGTCATACACTATCTTGCAGTCATAGGAAGGGTCATACGCTATCTCAAATGAGGCTATTCGTTTCAGCAAGAAGAGGCCAAGCCAGCAAGGAGATCAGGGACTATTTTGTGGGCTAAACAAGGCACTAAATTGCTAAAAGGAAAGCCTAGTTGCTTGTTGGGAAGACCAAATTAGGAGACCTCTCTCGCAGGTCTGTTTGGGCACTGTTTTGTGGATAGAATTCTTGTATGGTGTTGGTTGTACGCTACAGGTGCACTGTGTGCTAGGCCGCATGCCATAGCACCACGGGTCTGCGTAGGGAGGATTAAGGACTAAGTATATGCCGAGAACAACATCATACTAAGTGTGGAGTCTCATGAAGGTGTGCCACAATCTTTGAGGGTTGTTTGTGGACTGTTAGATGGGTTTGTAAGGGTTGTTGCAGCATGACCAAATGCCCTAACGAGTCACAGTATAAATAGCAGTGAAAGTAGACTCGGAACAGCAGTGTTAAAATGTGTTAGGTCACAGTGTGTGACTAGATTTAGATTAGTTTTCCTTGCAACCTGTTGGAGCCATTTATATGACATTCTAAGGTGAGGAAAAGACATATTAGGTGCAGATCTGGCAGTGCTAGTAATGGGACAAGTCACAACAACGATGACATGTGGCAGCAATGGCATATGAGACAGCAAGTCCATGGTGCAACAATGGTACTTGGGAGTCTGGGACAGCAATGATACTTGGCGCAACAATGTTTCATGGTGGAGTCGTGGTACATGATGCAATACAATGATGGGTACAGTCATGATTGATGAAACATGATGAGATGCAGCATAGTGATGATCTAAGTCATAGGACACGTCCACCAAGGTCCCGTGTCCCGTATTTAACATGTCGGACACTAAAACGACCCTAAAACGCATCGAAAACGTTTTTCATTGTGCTTTGTAAAACGTAAAATGTATTCGTGCGTTTTCGTCATGTCCTTCATCTGGAAAATGGGTATTTAGTTGATTGAAAATGTTGCCCTAACATTTTACTTCCGGTTGAATACGTACACCACAACATGTGTAGTTTAAAGCCCACACAATTAGTTTTTCGGGGTTTTTTTCCTATTCTCCTTCGTTGTTTTCCTTCGCCGTCGTTGTGTATTCGTCGTGTGGAGCTGTGTGGACTGAGTGTGGAGCCGAGTGTGCACTAAGTGTGCAGCGTTCAGCGTTCAAGAAAACTATTCAGCGTTGTCTAGTCGCAGGCTTGCAACGTGTGTGACACTTGGAATAACTCAGCACTTAGCAGGCTGCAGCATGTGTGCACTGTGAGGTTTCCCATTCAGGTAAACCATGGGCCGTAAACCATATGATTAATGGCACCGCCGCACCATGGCCCAAAAAGCATACAGCTCGTCTTAGAAACCAATAACCTATTAACCATCAATCAAATATCTTGTGTTGCGTGCAATATTTTATTCAACAAATATAACTCATGTTCTTGCTAATGCAGAAAAAATAATCAAAGAAAATCAGAGTCAAATAATGAAACATATTCATTAAACAGCAAACTGTTGTTAATATTCTCTGTTTCTTCCTGAATATGTTGCAGTGCTCATTGTACAAGGAGCTCCTCTCCAGTAATCAATCAACATTCAATGGCACGCTGCACAAGTGTTCTTTTTCAAAATTTCAACCTGAGCCTTCTGAAACTCTTGTTGAAATCTACCTATACGAAATAGAATTTAGAAATTTAGAACAGATCAGTGCACACTACACAATGAAACCCTCAAACTAGGTGGACTTTATGTCATGCTCAACACTCTTAATTTTTAAATAAACATTCATTTCTTCATTTCCACATAGATAAAAAAAAACAACACTTCAACCTAAAAGCAAGGCATCGCATCATATCGGACAAGACAAATTTTGACTTCTTTGGCTCAATAAAAGGATTTCATAATGAAGGGATCTGAAACAGGCTAGTCTTTTGCTTAGACCTGATGTGCTAAATCTTATTAAGTATGATTTTATTATTGAAGCTCGACTTTGAACAGAGATAAAAATATCCAGCAACATGTTTTTTTTCAAAGGCCATGAACAGGTTCCAATGCCAACCCCTCCAACAAGCCAAAGGGACCTGCAAACCAATTTTAATTAAGAGTTTGTTGGGAATACACTTACAGCATTTCTAAGCTCTAAATTTATAGTTAATAGTAAGTACTTAGTAGTTTCTTATGTGCTTGTAAGTTGTACATGAACAATGAACATTGAATATTCAAGAATCAAAACCAAGCATATCACATTCCAATTTCTAAATAGTAAATTCTGATTCTTTTTATTTTTTTTAAATGATTCTTTTTATTTTTTTTAAATGAACTATGAACTTTGAAGTAATTATATTTTAATTTGATTAGATAAGCTGCAGCCGAAATTTAATATGGAGTAAAAACTAATTTCGGTATATATATATATACATATATATATGATATAACATGTCCCTCATGTCCTGTTTCCAGATCAATGCGTTTCGTATTGAATACTCGTATTTACGTGTCCTCCGTGTCTTGTGTCCTCCTGTCATGTGACTTAGGTGATGATGGGTGCAACATGGTGCAACACGGTGAGGTGTTGCATAATGATGAGTAGCACAACGATAGGTGCAGCAAGGCGATGGAATCACCTTGGAGAATCAATTGAAGCAGCATGTTTTCAACTGAGTTCAAGTGTCAACTACCTCATGTATCATCTTCTTAGGGATGATCTATGCTCTTATTTAGATAAGTCAAAGTTTTGACTTCTGTTGTAAATGTATTATCTCTCTCTCTCTCTCTTTGTTGAACTATTGAAGAACATATCAGAAGAATTGATCAAGGGTTTCCCCACATTGGGGTTTGTCCTTCGCTAGCGCCACATCTCGTGTCCTCTTGTCTTGGCTTGTCTTCTGTGATTTATGTTTATGTTTTATCCGCAATTTACTATTATGCTAATGTGATTGCTAATCTGGAAAAGATAATGAGCTAACTATGAAAATTGAAATAAATTGCTCTAAGCATAGAACATACCTAAAATTAACAAGAACTAAATTTCCCAAAGGAGAAATGGTAATCAGCGAGATGCAACGAATGTAGACCTACTATGCTAAAAACTAGAAGCAGTTTACCTACTGTAATCCTCAAATTAATGCATAACCAAAACCTTAAATATTTACAGTGATCTTTATCTTCAACATCGTAAGGCTCCAGGGCACTTGTCAGCATCTTCAAAATCGCTTTTGGAAGCTTTGGAGTCAAATCTGATGGTCAAACAATGGACAGTCCAAAAGCACAACAACTGTATTTTTTGAATATCTCCTAAATGGTAAGTCAGATTGAGCTGATTTTTTTAACAGCAAGTTAATATCATTATAACCCTTCTCCATAGAAATTTTGAGCAAAATCGACCCATGGATCTTGAAAAACTTCAAAATTGGTTGTAGATGACGGTGACTCGTTTCTTGAATACCATAAAGCATTTTAACCTAAAATTAAGTGAGATTATTCAACTCACCCCCATGCATCTGTAAAAATTTCATGTCAAATAGATACAAGGTTTAAGAGATATGGTGAAAATACAGTGACTGTGTGAAAGCGCAACGCTCCACGCTTATACTATCTCCAGCCATCATTTGACGTGATGAGGGTACTAGGATGGCATGGAATGGTCCATACAACATTTCAAACTCGTGAGAAAATTTCTAGGTCATGTTGCTTTGGTAACTCCCTGAGTTGCTTGATGACTGGTACACCTGTTACAAGGCTTGGACATTGTCAACTTCCTCCTTGGAAACTTCTTTCATCACGCCAAGCTACCAACTCTCAAAATTTCACCTACATCAAAAGCAGCGCGAGTGAGAAAGTGTAGCACAACCTATTCTTCATGGTTTTGATAAGATGTTGAGATCTCTGAGCAAGACGCTTCCTGCTGATGATGTTTATGTTGATATTCCTTTTCGAACCTCCACTCACCAAAAGGATGACAAATTCCCTGATTTCCAACAAAACCCTAACCTTAATGCTTGGCCAAAATACAAAAATTGTTGTTTAAGCTACTCATTAAACAAAGTTTCATGGTTTCGCGAGTCTGGTTGGTTGTACTCTCAAGAAAGCTTCAAACAGTACATGACCTCCTTATACAACCTCATTCAACCAAAAATGATCTCTCATTCCCAAAACAACAGCTGAAATGTTGCTTGGTCATAGTGGCAGAATTAAAAACACAAGTGCAGAGCCAAAAAAGCATAGTGCATGGGGGAAAAATGCTTCTTAACCTCTGGATAAGCAATTTGACCACTGACTTGGAAAAAACACAGCACTTGTCTGCAAGCGCAGCACCTCCCCTGCCTCCTTTGCACAGTGAACCAGAAGTGATGCTCAACGACCTTTCAATGGAAAAAATGAATGGCTTTCTAGTGCATTTAGAAGTTAACCCAGCATTTGAACTCCCAAGGTGGCTAAATTCGAATTTCAAGAATGATGATGACAAAATTTGAACTTCAATCATAAAATGCAACAATTATAAGAAGCGCGGCACTATCCTTGCAACTGCTCTACCAATGTGATGTCATAGCAAGTTGTGTTTTGACATTCTAACTGACAGACCCTACAAATTTGTGCCAATGATGACAAGACATGACACCATGACCTTGCTCTTGATTTTTTGGTGAAATATGAACCTAGATCCAATTAACTTGACCTCTAAGGATATTAATGATTATTTTCATGATCCTTTCACACTTTTTGACATAATTACAATCAATAATGAAACTTTTATTCTATACTAATACCAATAGCTTGATCTTTACAAGATCATAGCAAGACCTATGTACACTTACCAAAATAATTCACTCTGTTGCATTGGCCAAAACTTCACACTCGTATAAAATATTGAATAAACCAAAAGTTCCTTTTTCCTCAATCTATCGCATGGGCAAACACTTTCCACTTTGGTGACGTATGACATTGGCCAAAGCTTTCCTCTTCCACAACACATCACCCAAACCCAAAGCTTGCTTCCCTTTTGCAAGCAAAGTTACAATCCCATGTCTTTGATATATTTGCTGGTATATTTGCAAAATAAATGCACATTTGTAAACATAATGTGCATTATGCACATTATTCCGCCTGTTTATTTCTTTTTAGTGATCCTCAAAATAAACCAATTTCCTCATCCATGTCATCTATGTGCATAATGTGTGTTTGCTATAAATCCAAATGTTCCTCTCAGCAAATTGCCTTTCCTATAACTACTGACTTGTTGCCTGCCTCTGCAAATCTCTCTTGATGAAAATTATAACCTCCAAGCACGTAAAAAGATTTCACCTCCTAAAATAAATATATTGTCTTGAAGACCATTCCACATATAAACACAAATCTTTAAAAATTATCGATCAACCAGTCAGAGCTGTAAACTTCGAATCAGATGGAATTGTTGAAGACCATTCCACGTATAAACACAAATCTTTAAAAACTACCAATCAAACAGTCAGAGTTGTAAACTTCGAAAATAATCAGATGGAGTTGAATACAATGATGGAGTTACAGTTTTTTAAACCTTGCTTTAAATATTAAATTATTACACAAATCATGTTATGATTGTATGTAATTTCCTGTGTTATTTAAACACACACTTACAGCACAATTTCATTAATTGTGCTTTCCTGAATTATTGTGGGAAGTTGGATAGTAAACGGAGAAAACATGTGTAGTTCGAGTGGGTTTATCAAATGAGAATATGGTTTTTCTCCTCAAAAGTGACATGTTTAATTCCCAAGGGAAAAGATATTATGCATATGAGCAAAGCTGTTGTTTGTTGATATTAATGTAGGAACAAGAAAAGTACCAGCACTCACATTTATTCATCCATGCTTACTGCTAAAAAGTGAGACAGATGCAGCCATGCTTACTTGCTAAAAAGTGAGACAGATGCGGGGGCAAGAAAGACAACATACCACAATCTCTTAGTATTGTCATGGGATTCCAAAAATATTTCATATTGGACCTCTGTAAACCACACATTTAATAACGGAAATCTTCTCCAATAAGTAGAAGAGAGAAATTGTTCTCAGTCTGAAATTGGATGACAAAATTTGTCATTTTATCTATTGTCTAGTTTGTTGAATTATAAAGTTGGAGGGAGTTTCATCGTGAAACTGGAAGCAGAGATTACTTCAAATATATGAACTAAAATGTTCCTTGCCACAGTAAAAATAGAAGACTGACAAATGGAAAACAAACATAAAATTTATGGCAGTGCTAATGCGGAGAAGATGCTCCAACCTAAAATATTCCTTGCAACAGTGAAAATGGATGCCCCACAGATGGAAAACAAACAAAAAATTATCGCTGTGTGAATGTTGAGAACATGCCCTTCAACTCCATGGTGGTACAACACCTCAGAATATGTAATCTTTGGTGTTTACAGCTTAAAATAAACCTTACTATCATGTGCAGGCAATGAAAACATCAAAATATTGAATACGGCCCAATTGAGTGTCAGATGGGATAGACAGATCACAGGCTCACTGACAGCCTTGAAATAAGATAGCTTTTGTTAGTGATCATTATTACGTGGAAGCATTCTTCTGTTCATTTCCAAGCATAAAGGGCCATCCTTAACTTGAGTGCAGATTTTGAAAATATTCTAAAATCTGATGGACAGGAACAAGGTTCATCTATCAGAATCTCGATCCATCAGATTCTAGAATCTGCAATCGAGTTCAGGAAGCATATGGTTTCAGATACAAGTGCTCAAATAGATGGCTACCAGTAATGCATGCTTACAACAATATGCCCTCTGACTCATGAAATCCTTGTAACTACAAGGATATTCAGAGTGTAGTAACCCCATTTTTGACAACTACAGTTATGCACATTCATATCGATAGCTACCAGTACTTCATGCTCACATTTAATTCCCTTTCGCTCACAAGATCCTTCTAGCTCCAACTATATTTAGCATTTAGTAACTTTCCTTTTCTTGGATTCCTATGGTATATTTAGCATTTAGTAACTACCCTTTTCTTGGATTCACTATAATGAAGGCTCTTAAGGATAAATGTTATTGCAGGTGTTGGCATCCATCCCGGTGTTGTTAATAGTAACTACTGCTGGAACTCAAAACTGTTAGTACTCTGGTAAGCTATAGAATGTACCACTGAATATTGTTGAAATTTCTGCTGTTGTTAATGCTGAATTTATTTTGGTTATTGTTGTCATCCCCATTAGTTTCAGATCTCATATTAGCAGTATTCTGAACATCTCGATAACATCCCAATTTTATCTCCAAATCACAATTTTTTGGCCTAGCTGATGTTTATCGATTTTTTATACAAACCACCATGTTAGTTCTAAAATGTCTGGATGGAAGAATCCAGACAAACAATGTAACACTGAAATATAAGAATTCATTTTACTTGAGCATTTAGTTCATAATTATAACGAAAATATATATACACAAAGAAATTACTTGCTCATAATGGTCCTTGTGCTCTTGTAGCAATTATGTGGAGTCTATTATCATCTGCAGCAATGAATATTAAATCCCCAGTTTGTGTTAGATGGTCCTGATAGATTTAACGGTGATTTATAGGCCAAAAGCAGACATAATATCTGATAACTTTGTTAAGTCATAATAATTATATTAAAGCATTTCTTTTGTTTCCCTTCTTAGCATAAAGAGTTACTTAAGCATGCTCAGATGAATGTCCCTCTTGCTCATGAAATTGTGGTAACTTCACATATATTTAGTGTTTATTAATTCCCCTTTCCCTGGATTCCTCTAGTGTATAAATTGGCCATAACAAGTGCGAGCAGGGGTATTTTGGAAGCATGTTATTGGAAGGGTTAGCAACCATACCTTGTTAGAAAAGTTTCAGTATTTATGTGCTGTGGGTTTTGAATATTAAGGTGTTGTTACTAATAACTACTATTGGATTTCTTGTGATAGTGCTCTAAAATCCGCTATGGAATGCACCACAGAATATTTGTTGAAGTTTCTGCTGTTGTCATTGAACTACAGTTGTTAGTGCTGAATATATTGTTGTTAACCAGCTACTAGTTTCAGATCTCACACTAGTTTCCGAAATCCAATTTTTTTTGCAGTTCCCTTCGATTAAAAGATCAGATTTGAGTTAGGCTTATAACAGTGGGTACTATAGCCTATTTTCTTATCCAAGGTGCGAGAAACGAGGGAAGCTATAAGAAGAGAGGCAGCATTTGCTAGTCCTCATTGAATGGGAAATCATAAAATAAAGAATCTTCTGAAGAAAATTTCCCAGAAATGTTTATCATTATAAAGAAGATCAAACCTAATGACAAAGATGTTGAAAACCTGTACCTTCAGGATATTTCTCCCAGAGAATGCACTGTTTTAGAGAGTCAATAGATACAGTACATAAGTGAGAATACACTCCTTATTTTGTGTAATGTCCCCAAGGGACGAAGTAGCCTATCGATCCCCATAGGCAATAGTCTTTGATAAAGGGGAAAACCGCAAAAGACCCAATGTTTGGGTGGAGAGCAATTTTTGGGGCAGCTGGGGCAAAAAGCCCAAAGTAGGGGTTTGCTGTGAACCCTACTCAATTAATTCAATTAATTAAGGAGGAAAATCCCCTCAAGAAGATCTATAAATACAAAAGGGTTAGAATTATTTGAAGCATCATTGGATTGGATTAATTTGTATGTGTTTTTCTTTGAGCCTGAGGATCTGAGGGTTTAAAGACCCCTTTCTTCCTTGACTAGTTTCAGTGGAGGTGATCCCACCCTACCTAGTCACCCTCCTCTTGTTCTGGAACAGGCTATTGGAATGATTATGGTTTGTTCTGTGGATTTAGTGTTTTTTTTATATTGTTCTGGCAAACAGGGAGATCATACATATGAGGAATAGCAAGATGTTGATGAGAGGTCGAAGACAAATCATCCGAAATTACTTTGAAGTCTGTCCTGAGGCAAAGGTGACGAGTTTATGAGGTAGATGGCATCCTAAGACCAAGATTAATCTCTAATAGACCAGCAAGAGTCTTCCTGCAACAACCTGAGAGGTTCCTGAACAAAGACAACAGTCAATTCAAGCAAGAATGAACCTCTTTTGAGGGCAACTAAAGGACAGATTAAAGCCTGTGTTATTGATATTTTTATGAGGCATTATTATAGTAACCCTGAGGCTAATCGAGAAGAGTTTCTGGGAAGTCCGGAAGCCAAGTAAAGGATAGATCTGGAAAACCAGCGCGCTGTCATTATGAGACAACTTGGATTCCATCCCGGAAGTTTTGTGGCTCTAGGTCACTCGGATATCTCTTCTAATCAGATTGCAGATCAATATAATACAGTTCAGATCGGGGCATTCTCTGAGGATGAACGATACCTTTGTGGGATTTCAGAGGCCATTTCTACAGACCCGAAATTCTGAAGAAACTTTGGCTCCCGTAACAGAGCAGAGAAGTTAACTGAGGGAATACAAGGGTTGAAGACTGCAACAGACCCGAAATTCATTGAGGAGATGCAGGGACACTAAAGTGGAAAATTGATGAGATTTTGAAGATATAAGTCAAACACAAAAAACGAGTGCAGTCCTAATGCGATTTAGACATTTTTCCAAACAGAACTCGCATACAGTTTTACAAAGTCTGTGGACTGATCTAGAGTAATTCAGATCTTTGGTTACTGTTGCATTGTTGAATTTATTCTGGTCTGTTTGGAACTATAACTATTGCACTTGAATTATACCGGTTTGTGGATCTGCTGGTTGGTCGAATTATAGCAATATACAGTTTGGTTTATTGCGTTGTTGAGAAGGCCAACACTGTTTATTGAAGGTTATATTATTTGTATTGAATAAACTGTTTGTACAAGAAAAAGGAATTTTGTTAAAACCCTAGCTAATTAAGGAAACCTAGGGCAAAAATTTCCTTGCAATATTACAGTGGTATCAGAGCAAAAGCATCCTGCCAGCTTGTGAGTACATGAGCCTTGTGTGCATCCAGAAGATATGAGCAATGTCACTGTGAGAAGCAAGAGGAAGACCCATCAGCCAGCTATGGGGGATAGTACATGGCAAGGGGAATAGGATCCAGCCCTACTAAATGCAATACTCCAGCAACAACAGCAAATGACCAATGTGGCAATGCAAGAACAACAAATGATGGCTCAGGCTATTGTCCAACATAAATAATATTGATAACAATGGATTGAACACAGGTAATGGGGTTGGTACTGAAGGAAGTGGCAGCCATAGCCCTAGCTCCTCCAATGCAGTTACTCAAACACACAACAGGACAACCAGTGGAATGGGTCATAGACCATTACTTCCTCAATTTTTAAACAGTCAGACAAGAGCGACCCAAGGGGCAGCAACGCCAAAAGGACTTTTTGATGATTACTTTCAGAAGCATGCAGCACTAGAAGAGAATACTTGGGTATCTATGAATTTCCAAGAATACAGCAAGTTGCAACATTAAATATAGAAATAGACCTAGGGAACAGCCTAATTTTGATTTAATGCGCGAGGTAAGTAAACTACCCCTCCCTTCTTTTGATGGATCATCTAATTGTTTAGCAAGGGCTTGGGTGCAAATATTAGACACCTACTTCAGGCTCAATCCAATGTTAGAAGCAGACGTTATTCAATTCGAACAACGCACCTAGAAGGAGAAGCCCATGAGTGGTGATATCATGGACCGGTTATGTTGGGGCATGCAGACATCACTTCTTATGTAGCCTTTACACAGAGATTGATAAATAGATTTGATCAAAAGAACCAAATATACACTTTAGAGAGCTAGCACAACTCAAACAGACCAAATCGCATGAAGAGTATATCGCAAAATTCGAACAAACCGTAGTCATGGTCATAGGCATAGCCAAAGAAAGACAAATCATGCTCTTCATTGAAGGGTTAGCCAAACCCCTACAAGGTTGGGTTAAGGCATTCAATCTCGTAACCCTACAAGACGCCATCGAGAAGACTCTAGATATGGGAGGTGCGGCATCAAAAGTGAAGACTCCACTCATGTCACAAGTCCCTCCAAAAGACAAAGGCAAGAAGATATTTCTAGACAATGAAACCAAAAAAGATCAGTTGGATGAAGAGACTCGAAACAAGCTTGGAAGAAAGAAAGCTTTGTTTCACTTGCAAAGAGTCATGGGAACCAAGTCACTAATGTTTGGGAAAGGGAAAGAGGTTCACTACATTGAAGTATTGTTCGATAACAATGAGAGGGATACCACTTAACCACCATGCAAGCCCCAAGGGATAGCTCAATTGGTCGAGTTGTCGTTTCTAAGTACCTTGCCAATTGGGAGGTCATGGGGTCAAATCTCCTTCAGGTGGATCTGCCCAGATTATTACCTATGGATGTAGCAGCCACTCAATGACCCTGAACCACAATTGGAAAAAACTCAACCACCAAGCAAGGAATTTAGCATTTATGAAGAAGCACCACCCCTAAAAGCAATTGAGAAAGCCACTTCCAAGAATTGAAGGAGGTACTAACGCCACTTGTTGAGAAACTTAGTGTAGTTTAATCACTTAATTCCTCTTCTTGATAATTACCTTTGAATATTAGATGTCTTCTTATTACTTCTTATGTCTTCTTCATCAAACAATTATACAATTTTTCAAAACATAAAGTTCACAATGAGACAAGAGACACCAAAATTATGTTGGTAGCAAAGGAAAATCCATAAGGGGAAAACCAACAATCCTTCTCTTATAGAATCAAATCAAAATGAGATATCCAAGACCAAGACCAAATGACAACCAAAATGCCAAGTCAACCCTCTGCCAAATCAACTTCAAAGTCAAAGTCGATGTTGGTCAAACTTCTTCAAAATTGGTCAAACTTCAAGATTTTCAGACCTACAATTAGGGCCAAATTTTGGCCTGCAACCACTTCAGAAAATTCAGCTTCTTTTGCAAAAATTTCAGTCCACACGTGCGAGTTGCAGCGAACTCAAACTTTAGTCAACTAGGAATATTTTTCTTGTCTTTATCTTTGTCTTTCTCTCTCCCTTGACTTGTCTTCCTTTTCTTCTTTGCTAGGTTTGAACTTGTCCTTTATATACGGTTGTCCAAGAGGGTCGAATAGGTGTCTCTTGGAGGACTAGGCCGACTTGGTCATATTGTGGACTTATGACTCAATATAAAAATTCAAATTCTTTTTCTTTTCAATGTCCAAATGGGACATGACTCAAATAATTTTTCTTTTGACTCATAATAAATTATTTTTGACTCTTTTTTACGCTAAGCATGAAGAACATGCTTTGACAAAATTATAATAAATACATCAATGATAAATTTACATTATGAAGACCGAACCTAGTTACAACCAGTGTTGCACTAATCATGATTTTATCGTAAAATCGCGGTTTTTTAAAACCGGCGATATTATCGCCCGATAAATACAACAAATTTTTTTCGACGAATTTTTGGAAAAATTTGTGGAAAATAATAAATATTAAACAACCAAAAAAAATATATTATAAAATTATTATATATATATATATATATATATATAAATAATATAATAAAATAAAAAATAAAAATATTTTTTTTGTTATGAGGAGGAGGTGACACAACCTACCCAAGCTACCCTGTCACCAGTAGAGGACGTTGTCTACCTCCTGTAGCTCCTAGTTCTTCAGCTTTTAGAGCACAGCAGAGTCCACTGCCAACTCCACCGACATCTACATCTAGAGGGGCAGAGGAAATCAGTAGTATTAGACTTTAGTTATTTGGTTCATTTCATTCTATATGACAATATGACTCATGATATGAGATACATTATTATATTTTTTGTTGATATTTTGAGGCTGACTTGGACTCAGGAGTCAGACTTACTATTTAGGACATGATTCACTGTTATGTGTGATGTAACACTAGAAATGATATTACACATCTTATATATTAGTTTTTTTATCATATTTATGTGTCAATGTATTTGTTTTACGTTGTAGATGCTTTAGATATTAAAAAAGTTGAAAAAAGATGAATATTTTTGTATATTACGATCTTTTCCCGATTTTTACCAATTTTTTCCCAATTTTTACGATTTTTTCCCCTCGCTGATAATATCCCAATAACGATTAATGCAACATTAGTTACAACTTCAACGCTCCCTCTTAACTAGGGACTTGGGAGGTATTCATAATGACTCAACTGGATAATCTCTATTCAAAAAATTAGCTATCCTCATCGCTATCTAATTTGGCACCATGATCCGACTCTGCATCTTGTCTTAATGATGAACCACACTAGTTGGTTCGAAATGCGTCAACAAAAAGCTCTTATTTGAATAATACTGAAAGATGTTCTAACATGGATAATCTCAAGTTGAAATATTCATATAAGAAAGGATCCAGATTGATAAGCATCGTTATGAACATCATCATGACCAACATTGTCAATCTACCAAGGCCTTGACAAGTAATGTTGGAGGCATTCAATAGGACACCACACAATCGCCTCTCCAAGGCACATACTCCACCTAGGTTCACCAAAGCATGTCCTCCACAAAATCATTTTTTAATTTATTGTCACAATACTTGACACCAAGAAATGTCGATCCTCGGATTATTCTTATACCACATCGATGTACTTGACTTACGGCTATTAGTCCTTGTCATAGTACATGTCTCAAGAATATCGGTCCATGATGCTTATCCAATCTACCATTCTCCTTATCGATGTTTATGTAGTTGACTTACAATTGTTAGTCCTGTCCATAGTACATGACAAATGGACAACAAAGGTGTCCATCCTCACTCCCTCTCAAATTGGGAGGAGATATCCACAGGTCCAAGATTGTCTCTAAAATGCTCATCCTTTCCCTTAAGGAGGGACTTCATCAATACATCGGCTACTTGTTCGTAAGCGGAGATATATTGTAGCTTCACGGCTCCATTTTGCATCATGTCACAAATCATAATGTGCTTCGACCTTCGAGGTTCTCTGACAATCTTCATATAGCTCTGCAATGCAACAAAACCCTACTTCATGCTCTTCCAAGAAACCATACCATATCCCAAACAAAACCAACCATTAGTAGTATCTCTACTCATCATCAGTGTTGCCAATCTAATTGATGTATCCTTGATCGAATGTATTGTAACTTCACTGCTCCATTTGGCATCATGTCACAAATCATAATGTGCTTCAACCTTTCGAGTTCTCTAACAATCTTCATATAGCTTTGCAATGCAACAGAATCCTGCTTCATGCTCTTCCAAGAAACCCTACCAAATCCCAAACAAAACCAACCATTAGTAGTATCTCTACTCATCATTAGAACTGTGAATCCAATTGATGTATCCTTGAATCAAATGTATTACGGAACCAATCAACTACTGGTACAATGATGGAACAATAATATCAAAAACTCCTCAACTTTTGCTAGTAGATATTGCCATAGGTCTATAATTCATCTTTCCAAACTTTTGGAGGATCTTGATCCCAAGCTTCTCATGAGTAGTAGTGTAGCCATCCAAGCTCCTCCATGTCAAATTCTACTTCTAACTTGCTCTGAAGTCAACAAGTTCCATCTTTCCGAAAGTAAGAGGTCTTCTTTAATCATGAGGCTCCCTTTTAAAAACATGGGGTAACTCTTCTAATCAAGGCAATCGTCCTAAGTTCCTAACATGATTTTCTTCCTCTTAGTGAAAGAACCTTCTTGTTTCCATGTTGCCATCTACTATATTTTTTACTTCTCTTTCAAACAATCTAGACATATACTTTAAATTGTGTGTTTCCTCCTGTGTTCCAATCTTGGAAAGTCCTTTTCAATCGCTATGTTCTTCCATATCATTCTTCTATTGCCAAAGCCTAGGTCACCCTAGTTATTTCCCTGCAATCCTCACTAGGAGGATAAGGGTAAGCAATTATAACCGAGCAAAGGATACATTGACAAGAGACTAACCAAAAATTAAAGACAATAATAATAGTCTTAGTCAACGAGAAAAGGTATAGAATACTTATCTTTTGAGAAGAATCTACTCCCTCTTAGTCTTGGACTCCTTGAATTATTACTATCCTTGTCCTCATGATGTCTTTTCTAAGAATTAGTGCTTCAACGCAAATGATTAGTCCTAGGTTTTGTCCCTCGGGTTTTCTAATTCATACCTTTGCTAGGGTTTACAAACCCTATATACTTCAATGTCCAAAGTCTTTAAGACCTGCCATCCTTCAAATTTGCAAATTCTACAAATATACTAATGTGTTAGCTGCAAACCCTAGAAATGTTATTGACAAACCTTCTATACATGAGGTGGAGTTTATTAATACTATGATCACTAATTCATAGAGTTTTAGCCTTTATGTGCAAGGAAAGGATCCAAGCACCTGTCATATTGATTGTCTTTGTCCTCGAAAAAGGAGATATGACATCTTAGGCAAAGAGCCTTTTCATAGTATACAGGCGTCAACAATTTATTTTACTGGAGCATAAGATTAGTAATTCACACTTCATGTTGATTCTCATATGAAGTGATTTCTTCATAACATAGTAGATCTGAGATTTCATGAAATCTATTGATGCAACCATCTAAAGGTACAGAGCTTTGAGATCATCATAACTTTGAATTTTTTCGAAACTTATAGCTTTAGACCTGTTACCCACCATTATGTGGGTGATGTTGCACTCAAATTGCCAAAAGTTTAAGGGAAGCAGAATTACCAACTTTTTCAACAAGGATCGGATCACATATCAATGGTCCATGTGTCATGGTCATCCCATTCTACAAGTTATATATTGTAAATGATCTTAGTAAAACCTTGAGTCTATAATAACAACCTAGGTAAGCCTATAATTTGATGATGAATTCCATCCTAGGAGGTTTTTTAACATCATTGATTGCCTGTGTTTTTCGACACGGCTAATCAAAAGAGTTTTTTCCCTCCAGCTTAAACCCCCAAAGCTCAGGTGAAATTTATTGTCGAATTATTACGTGAGTCCTAGTATTTTAGTCGAGTCTGATGTAAAAGTGGTTTGGGAATAATTTAAGCTAATTGACTTAATTATTTTATTACAAATCACTTGGTTTACTAGATCATATTGTATCGCAGATGGGTTATGTGCCTCGAGGGTCTAAGACGAATGTGTATTCCCTCTTTGAGTCTTGAAAAATCATATGTATTAGAGGGTTGGAAAAATAATTAATCCCCTTGTGCGTAAAATAATTAATTTTTTTGGCAAAAAAAAATCCAAGCCAAAAAATTAATTGATTAAAGTCAAATTAAATTGTCTTAGGAAAAATTTGTGGGTCTTGAAAGAATCAAGGTCCTCCACCAAGGGAATGTTGTATATTTCAAGAAAATTTGGACCCTTGAACCTTAGTGGTTAAGTCAAAGTCAATTTTTTAGGAAATTAACTCAAAATAATTAATTTTGAGCTAATTAAAAAAGGAATTAAATGATAAATTCGAAAATTTCTCAAAAATAAAATAATCAAGGGTCAAGATTAAATGATCTTGAAGTGTTTATCAAAGGCCAAGATTATTTTGACAAGGATCAAAGAAACTAGCTGTTATTTTTCCATTTGGAGGATTTATCTATAAATTAGAGAGTTAATTGAGTCTCTAGTCATCTTGGTCTCTGGCTAGAATTGTTGCTAAAGCATTTTGTAAACTATTGTCTCGTTGGGAACTATTTTTCCTACAATAATAAAAGATTTTGGGTTGTAACTCGAGGTGTTCTTGTCGTTGATCTATGTTATGTATTAACTACAAGCTTCCTATATGGTGTTTTATATTGTTATTTTGAGATAATACATAGTGTGTGCAAATACTCAATCCTTGGTCTCCAAGTCCACAAACTGTGGGCAAGGGTTATTTTGCCTAGATCTCTAGATTTTATATGGTGGATTAAATCTTCACTTGGGATATAGTGAGCATTAATTTTTTTTGAAGCGTTTTAGCCATTTTTTCAAGGAAAAAATATCATAAAAATTATTTTCTCAAAATCCATTTGAAAACCCAAGTATATTTTGTAAATTTAAATTTGTAGATTATTTTTCTAATTTGGGTTGGGGTTTTAGTTTTATTTTTGTATATATTGGGGTTTGGGTGTTGTAAATTTTATTTTTGCGGGTTAGATCAAGGAGTTAAGTGGAAGAAGAGCTAGATCTAGGCCCTTAAGGGTAAGATCTCGTCCCTTGGAAATTTTTTGCAAGGTTCCCACAGAAGAATTTTCAAAAAAACAAAGAGTTGAAGCATAAAAAAATTTGGAGCAAGGGTTTCAAACTTTTCAGGACTTCTAGCCACGGGTTTGCCTTCCTAGGCCTCAGCATCAACCTTTCTACCCTTTGCGTCTTGGTTTTCAGCCTTCCTAAGGTTGGTTATGGCCCTTAGGGGCTGCGGCCTCCCTTCCTCTCCCTAGTTGCAGACCTAAAAGGCCTTGCAACCTCTCCTTTTCAGCCCTCCATCCAGCCCTCTCCTCCTCCGCTCCCTCCTTTCTCCCTCTTTCCCCAAGCCGCGGCCTTTAGGCCCTAGGCCAAAAGCCTTAGGGCTTTCCCAAGCCTCTAATCCCTCGTCATCCCCAACGCTAGCCGTAGCGTTGGCCTCATGTGGTCATATTTTTCATCCTTAGGGCCCGATCTACCATCCTAGCCCTTTTATCCCTGCAAATTCACCTCCCTTAGCCTTGCTCTCCAATTCTTGGCCTCTTTTGCCCCAAAATTGACCCAAAACCCTAAGCTGAAGTTTTAAGCCTAGACACTTCACGATTTTGCAGGATTAAGGTTTCATAATTCTTACTTCCCAAGCGGCAAAGTAATACCAAAGTTTCAACGATTTTCAACAGTGGGATCTTCAAGGTCTTGAGCCTAGGGTTTGACCTCTAAACCCTTGTTTTCTGCAGTTTTATTATGGAAAGCAAATTACTAATAACTAGGCCTTGAAATCACAAACTAAATGGTCAAAGTAATCTAAAATTGCAAAATCTTCATTTTCACAAATTTTGGCCTTTTGAGTATATTTGAGTTTTGGCCTAGATCTAAAATATAAGCTTGCTGTATTTTTCTGCATAACTGAAATTTTCTGCAGATCTAAAATTTTTGAATCAAATACTACTTAATAAGGGCCAAAAACTGAGATCTTCAATTTCCAGGAAACAAAAATAAATAAATAAATAATAAAAAATAAAATAAAATAAAAGATTTTGGAAATATTGGACATCTATTTTTAGCTTGATTAGTTTGTTGATCTATGTTTAACTCACTGTTGTAATAAACATATCAGTTCTGAAAATTGCAGAGTCAAACTCTCTAAAAGCCCTAAAATTGAAATTTTCAAGTTCTAGTGCATTTTTCTATTTTTGGGAATATTGGGCATCTATTTTTAGCAGTTTTATCTTGCTGATCTGTTTTTTTATCTACTGCTGCAAATAAAAAAAACAGATCTGAAATTTTACTGGATACTTCATCTTAAAGTGATCTAAACAAGTTGAATTACATTTGTTGGTCATTAGAATTTCGGTGTTTTATGTATTGGGCAAATTTCATCATTTGAAGTGGTTTATGCACTATTGTTACAACATTGATAAGAAGTAGTGTTGCTGGTATAAACTATCATAAATTTGTGATCAGCATCTTGATTGACTATTTTAAGCATTTGGTATCTTAGGTTACTTGGTATCTTATGGAATATTGTTGAAGTCCACACTTGTATCTCTAAGAATTTTATCTTGTCTAAGATTGCAATTCACTATTGTTAAGTACTCTTAAAAAGATTCTAATTAAGTACTTAAACAACTTAAGAAAATCTTAGCTCAAGATAAATCTTACTCATAATCTCTTGCATAAGCATACTAGATCTAGATTTGCATTAATAATTTACCTCCTAGTGTAAGCTAGGTTGATATTAGACATAGGACAACCCTCCTTATCTAGCTTGAGGGGCCTCGACAACTCTCGGTGGTTAACACAGTGACCTTGCAATCATCAGAGCAACAATCTCTGCAACACTAGAGGCATCGTGTGATAGAAGCCTAACAGAAGGTATCGTTAATCGGGCCCTAGCATTCCCAGCTTCAAAATAGTTAAAGGAAAGTTACACTTAGACTAGGCATTTAACTAAAATTTTCCAAGATCACTGCATCTCACATAGGTTCTAGGATTTGCATATGATATAGCTTAGTCAACCATTCAAGCAGTGGGTGTCCATGATCTAAAAATGGGCGTTGATCATCCTCTGACACTTTGCAAGCTTTGAAACTTTATGTCTTTAGTTCATAACTTATTCAAATATGAATAGTTAAATTTGAATGAACTTAAAGATGAAACAAAAAAATTCAAAACTCATAAAAAAACATAAAGGAACAGACACAACGAGTTGTTAACAAAGTTCACCCCTCCTGGGCTAGGCTGCTTTATTGATCTCACATGTAAAGTGAGTACACAAAAATTCTTTGTCTTTTAGAGTCAAGCTAACAATGGAGTGGCAATGTTTCCCTTCAAGAAACATCTTCCTATAGAGGACTCTCACTCGTAATTTGACTCAATTTTACAAAGAGGCGATTGCGCCAAAACAGGGAGAACCATGTAGCAAAGCTCCTCATACTCAATTTCGAGATCAAAAAGCAATAATATAACTGCTTCAAAACATAAGTATTGCGGTTGTCTTCCTCCAGATCATACTAACAAAACAGCTACTCCATTGAAGAAACTGACTCGTCTTCCCTTGCATCTGAAACGCCTTAAAACCCCTATCTAGGCTTTTGAAATGCCCAAAAAGGCTTCCGTATGACTTCAGAAAGTCATAAAACCAAACTCAGCGTAAAATATAGTTGGGTTTCACTGTGCAAACCTTGCAACACAACTCGTTGTGGCTCATTGGTTGAGCACTCTACTTATAAAGACCCCCGTCAAGGGTTCGATCCACATTTCATGTGATTTGTAATGATTATTCGGTGGCAGTGTAATTTGGTTGGGATAGGATTAATTTTTTAAATAATAATTTTGGTGACCGGGTCATTGAACCTGCCACCCCACACCAACAAACATAAAATGTATATTGTTTCATTGTTTCATTGTTTATGGCTCATGGGCTTCTCTCCAAGCTATGGTACATAACCATAGTCCTAGACCTTATCCCAAGGCGTTAAAAAGTTGAAAAATCTCAAGTGCATACACCTTATCCAATTTGATGGTGTTATACCCGTTGAGAAATCTAGCGTATATCCATAGCCATATGCTATCATTGGCAAGAGGTTGCCATAGCTAATAATTATGGCAAAGTTGCCAACCATGGAGCTCCGCTATTTTTATAAACCTTACAACAACTATTCAACATAAAATAATGTGGTGGGGTATGGATATCAAGCACCGCATCCATAGCGCAATGGTAGTAGTTGGGACTCTATGCTGAGAGGTCGCTGGTTTGATTCCCACAGAGGTCATTTCGCTAACCATCTTTTTGCCCTTGTCAAATAAGCCTTATCTCCTCCGAGGATTCTATCACATGGGCACTGGTAACCAAGGGTCGGGGCTAACTGCCCGCACCCTCGGCTTAGCTCCTTTACCTGTGTGCGCCAACGGTCATGTGAGGAGCCATAAAACTCGGGGCTCGCCCCCATTTTATTTCTCCGCCATGGTTCTGGGCATATGGTAGCCCCATAGGGCTTGAGGCTGGGTTGCACTAGCTAGCCCCCGATCCCTTTTGCACTCCCGCTCTTCATTGTTGTCATGTGTCCATGTATAAGGGTCGTGAGCCAACCCCCTCCTCCGCTACCTACTCGGTTCTTTGGACTTGGGCCACATTAAATGTTGGGTTGTGGATGCCATTACCACAAGGTTGGGCTAGGACCTAGCCCTCAACCCCTGCCCGCAATCCTGTGGTGCAGGGGTTTCCATGGGCTTAGGGCTTAGCCCGGCCCCCTCTCCAAATTGCATGTCTAACCATCATTGAAATAAAACCTGCATACGTTGTTTAACAAGTAATACAACAATGGTGCAATGGTGCTAGCTCTTAGTTGTTTGGTGGGAGGTCACGAGTTTGACTCCCCGAGGTTGTTGTTCGGCCATGAGAAGGCCACGTGGCATCCATTCATTGGCCCACGTGGTGCTCCATTATTTGTCAAATTCAAATATCAACCAACCAATCATAAGGCACAAAAATTTGACCAACCAAAATGAGACACTTCATGAAAAGCTAAACGTGCCATGTGTCAACTGAAACCATGAACTTGGTTGTTGACTAGCAGAACCATAAGTTGACCGTTGACCGCAAACTTTGACTTTTCACTGCTTTTTGGAGTTTGTCCTAGAAACTTTGACTACTCATAACTTATCCATACGATGTCCTTTTTCGCCCATTCAAATTGTGTTGAATTCAGAACAACAAGATCTACGTAATGAGCCTAGGTTCAACTGCATCTAAGAACTTTGATTTTTAAGCATATCAGAATCTGTTGCTATTCATGACCATCCTAGTCTCAAACATTACATAACCAATATGACTAGACTCAATCAAGATCCACCTAGATCAGTCCATATGGTCATTTGGTTCCAATTTATAAGAAGCAAGCATTTATGACTCCATTAAGGCACTAGTCTCATAATAGAAAATCTAATCTAATCAATAATCTTGCTTAATTTCAACCAATTGGCTAGGCCACTCGTCCGTGTCTCCCCAAACAAGTTGGTTTACAACTTGTTTTCCTTCATCTCATTCCATAGGGACAAACCCCCATAGCCTACTGTTGGGAGACAGCTAGAACGGAATGGACGAGGATCAAAGTGACAGGCCCCATCCTTAGCGTTGTTGCAGTGCTTGTACAACCCGGGGAACAAGAAGTTATATCCCTAGGAGAAATTATTTTCCCCGAGATGGTCCTTAACCTATAGCCAACAGCCACCAACTAGCTCATTGTGCCATTTCTCCGCAACCTGAGCCAGCCATGTGGTCCCTCACCCATCTGCCATGATCGTATGTTTGAAGGTGGGCCTCCCGAACCTAAAGGTATGCCTTGTCATTTGGTAATTGAGTATTGTAGTTTGCTTATCATGGACCCTTATGGGCATGGATTAATGGGGGGATTCGGCAGAAAGAATTGTCTAGGCCTGAGCTCTTGTCCCCTAGACCCCTTTTGGATATTAACCTTGGATTCTAGTCTCTGAGACTGGCTTTAAGGATGGTATTTCATGGGAAACCCCTATTTTGGTTGCGTGGTCTCGCTCCCTCATCCACATATATTACCCCATTTTCACTCATTATTACCCCATTTCATTTCTCCAACTTGGGTCCACATTCCTCCACTGGGCCCCCATAGGGTTAACCCTCTTGTTCCCCTTGCCCACACCTTGGGTCAGGCCTAGAATGATGCCCCGAAGGTTGATGCAGCTAAAAAGAAAAATAAAAGCATAATTAGCCACATTCAACAGGAAAATGTACCACAAAATGAAAAATATGGTCGAGACAAACACATTTAACATGTGGGCAAAATCCAATACATGAGTTCTACCCCATCATCATTGCCATCACCTTGGTTCCTACACATTCTATGAGCCTCCTTCATCATATAGGAACCCATGATTGTCCCAACCCTTGGTGGGCAATGAACCACCCTACCTTAAAAGGGGGTATCCACTGCTATATCTCACACATCATGCTCTTACCCCTTGAGCCCCGAGCAGTTAATCAAAGAAAAATCATGGTTAACCCCATTTGGAGTTTGAGAGACATTGGCACATCCTGAAGCCCGTTATGGAAGGGCAGACCATTATGAAGTCCCCACCTGTGATCCATGGTTGGTAAGCTCATTTACTCGATTTCTCTAATGACTTGTTGTACTAGAGGGCTAGGGGATGCATTGGATCTTTATGCAGGATTGCAGATGGTCTCCATCTTGGGTTTGGTCTCCCTATACGGGGCCCTAACCCTCCAAGGGGCTACATTGGCACATGTAGGGTGTGTGTTGAGAGTCCTGGGCCTCCACAATAGTAGACAGCACTCCATGGATCCCCAAGGATGTTCAGAGATTGCTCGAAAATTACCTATTGGACGAGGAAGATGCACCTTGTTCACCTTTGACCAGTTAGCCCCACAGATGTACCATGCACTTGGCAGTTGACCCAGGATTTGTAGGATGATGTGGCATCACCGAGACCACATCAAAGCCCTTATAGATGATCTACAAGCATCTTCGACTCATTTGGAGACCCATGAAGTTATTATTGTGCCCCCACACCACTAGAGCACCACAAGGTTATTGTTTGGAGAACAAGGGAAACCCCTTGCCCATCACTTTTAAGGGGCCTATTCTTCATTATGGCACCTATGGACCTCATCAGGCCTCTCTTGGTGGGCCCTACGACGTGTATTATTTCTCATTTGACCTCTTGAGAGGCTTATTATTTCATTTGAGCTAGGTTGGTGGGCTTGTCACCAAGAGTGTGGTTATTAGCACATTATTTTATTTTTGGGGCTAATGTAGGCCTAAGAGACCAATTTGAACTCCTAATTAGTGTATAAATACAAGTGAGATGAGTTCATTTTCTCATCATCACTTTGGATTGGATCTCTTTTCCCTCTTGAGAATTTTGCACTTTTTCTTGGAGGATGAATTGGAGCTTTATGGATGAATTTTGATGTTTGGATTTGGTTTATCTTATTTTGGAGCTTCTCTATTGCCAAATTGTGGATGGTTGGATATTTTCTATTACATGTAAGTACATGCTTTTAATGCTATTCTTAGTTTACTTTGTCATATACATTGGATTGGGAATTTTGCTACTTTTAGGCTAATTGTTGTATGCATTTACTGCTTAAATTTTGGAATTTTGTCTCTATGTAGCATCTCTCAAAGTATGGGCCATGTAATTTTGAATGAAATTTCCTAAGGATAATTCTATCAACGAATTCATCTTGATAAGCAAGTCGAAGTATAAATCTGTAAGGTTGCTTCCCCTTGTCCTAGAAGACAAGCGAAGTAGTCTTAAGGCCTCATTGACCAAGACACAAGGTCCTTGTTCATATTTATCCTAAACTCCATTCTCCCACGAATAAGGCAAATAATCTACCAAGAGGTGGTCACCCAAAAATCAACTCTTTTTCACCTTCTTCTAGGTCTAGCCAAGTTGGGTCACCTAGGGCATCACTTTCCCAACGAAGTAGCCCTCCAAAAAGTTCAATCTTGTAGCCCCTCTTGCGCTAGTGTGTCCTCAAGGCCGCCTCCAATTTTGAAGTCATTCCGACGATGGAGTTGCGAGATAACCCAAGCACTAGCTCTGAGATCAAACTTTTCCCTATCATCCCCAAGGCTAGTACCTCATAAGATCAATTTGACACCTTTAAGTGAAAAATCTTGCTTTGATCCTTTCCTCCTCTTTGTCTGGGTTAAGAACATCATTGGTTGCTAAATTCTTGCCCCCTAAACCTAGGCTCAGTCCACTTGGTCCCATGTGGCCCTGCACCTTTGAAAAGTCAAATTTTCAAGAACCATTCAAGAAGTCAAGTTCAATAAGGATTTTAGGATTGGGGAACTCCTTCATAAGGCATATTCCTCTAAACCTAACCCTCAAGTCCTCACCTCCTCCTAGGAATCTTCGTACCTTGCTTGACAAGCAAGAAAGCTCTATTCTTAAAACCCCTTCTAGGAAAAGAATTATAAGGGTCACTTAACGGGCACTTCATATCCATTAGTAGATTTATCCTTTACAAGTGACCTTCTATATATATAGAGTCTCCTCCCATCGGTGAAAGTCTGTAAAGAGTAGGGAACTTTAGCTAAGGTGAGAGTGAGCTATTGCTCCATTGTTGCCCTTGACCTAGTAGTTGTCCCTTTAGAGGTCCCTTTTATGCCCCCTATTAGTTTGAGTGGTAACAAGATCTATGTATGATTTTTGCTAACCTAGCATATGAGATATAAAAAAAGATTATACGTACCTCAATGTTTCACCATTGATCTTCATTTCTACCTTTATGTATGATGCCAAGTCAAAATTTCTTTGGATTGCTTGCAATATCCTTTGTCTCAGTCTCAAATTTAGCTCAAATCACAAAATTCATGCATACATTGTCCGAAGAGGAGGCTCGTTCTCTACATAATCTTCAAACCCTTTTAATTATAATCATACCTTTCATACTTCATTGTAATAGGCAATATCAAACAGGTCAACTTCTTTGGTGTATTTAGTACTTCATTTATGTATAGAAAGGAAGTCTTGATATCATGGTTATTAACAGATTGGCACCATAGAGATGAGCTCGGTACAAACTTCATATACCTTTGGATAACTTGGATCGTAGTCCTTTCACAAAGATATAAAATTGTTTCATAATTCTTTAGGCTTTGCATCATTTACAGTGATAAAGTGTTACAGGTTGCTTGTTCCATAGAAACATTGTGCCTCAAGATTTTGAACCAAACTTTGATGCTTACCACATAGAGAACGAGATAATTTGGATGTCATACATGTATTCAGACTTTGGTTATATCTTTAGAGAATAAGGTTTGCATATTTTCTTCATAGCTTGGACTAGTGCTTTGAATTAGACCTCTATCATAGATCTTAAATGAGTGTTACGGACTTTGAGGCATGGTTTTCTTCATAAAACTCAAACTCATCATTCTAGACTCATCTCAAACATGTCTACTCAAACTTGTCTACTCAAAAATTTTGAATGTCTTGAACAATAATATCATGGAGAGACTTTTGAATGCTTTGGATAGTTTGGACATTAGAGATCACTTGTTATGAGGTAACTCAAACCCCATCATAGAAACTTCACATGGTTCCACAAGGGTAAACTTGCTTCTACGATGATTACATAATTCGGATACCTGTTGTCAAGGAGTTTGGACATGGATTATTGTTTCTTGGTGTCACATAGATGTCTCGAATTTGTCATAGATATATTACAACTTCAGACTTGTTACCTTCATTCCACAGAGATACTTGAATTAGTTCAGTTCTTAGAGATAAGGAGGCTTGGACTTCCATAGAGATATAATTGATACTCTCTGTGGCAAGCAAGAGTATTTCTTGATCTCAACAACCTTTATGTAATGGATATAATGATCTTGGCCTCTTAGGTCTTCTTGCACACAAGTATTTTGTTCCATTTGCATTTTCTTTCAGACTTAGGGCTTCTTTAATGGTGCTCCTCTCTTCACCATAGTTCTAATACCATGTTGAGAAACTAAGGTGTAGTGTAGTTTAATCACTTTCATCTTCTTGATAATTACTTGTTAATATTAGATGTCTTCTTATTACTTCTTATGTCTTCTTCATAAAGCAATTATACCATTGTTCCAAACATAAAGATCACAATGAGGCTACAGACACCAAAATTAAGCTAGTAGCCAGGGGAAAACCCACAAGGGGAAAACCCAACAATCCTTCTCTTATAGAATCAGATCAAAATGAGAGATATCTAAGACCAAGACCAAAGTGACACCAAAATGCCAATTCAACCCTCCTCCAAGTAACCTTCAAATTCAAAGTCAATGTTGGTCAAACTTTGGGATTTTCGGACCAAATTTCGGCCTGAAACCACTTCAGAAAATTCGGCTTCTTTTACAGAAATTTCAATCCACACTCGCACACTACAACAAAGTCAAACTTTGGTCAACTAGGAATATTATTCGTCTTTATCTTTGTCTTTCTCTCTACTTTGACTCGTCTTCCTTTTCTTCTTTGCTAGGTTCACATGTGCTTCTTTGTTGTAATGATGAATGAACTTCCAAGTGGGTCAAACTTGGCCTTTATGTATAGTTGTCCAAGAGGGTCAAATAGGTCTCTTAGAGGACTAGGCCAACTTGTACAAGGAGGGTTGACTTGGTCATCTTGTGGACTTATAACTAAATATAAAAATTCAAATAACTTTTGTTTTGACTTGTAATAAATTCATTTCGACTCTTTTTGACTATTTTTTACTCTAAGCATGAAGAACATGCTTTTACAAAAATATAATAAATACATCAACGATAAATATACATTATGAAGACCGAACCTACTTACAACTTCAACATCATGCTCTCATGAGTTCCTAAATATCACACATTCAAAATCAAAGGTGTTACACAAAGGCAGCAAATCATAGCATTGATAGATGGTGGAGCAACATACAACTTTATTGATGCAATCGTAGTGGTAAGGAGAGGCATCCCCGCCCAAGAATTTGATGGCTTCGAAGTGACGGTAGTTGATGGATATCATATGACATGCACAGAGGTAGTTCCATGTTTGAGCATCAAATTAGGTGAGTATGCACTTACTGATGATTTTTATGTAATATGGTAAGGAGAGGCATCCCCGCCCAAGAATTTGAGGGCTTCGAAGTGAGTGTAGTTGATGGATATCATATGACATGCACAGAGGTAGTTCCATGTTTGAGCATCACATTGTTGTAATGATGAATGAACTTCCAAGTAGGTCAAACTTGGCCTTTATATATAGTTGTCCAAGAGGGTCAAATAGGTGTCTCTTAGAGGACTAGGCTGACTTGTACAAGGAGGGTTGACTTGGTCATCTTGTGGACTTATAACTAAATATAAAAATTCAAATAATTTTTCTTTTGACTTGTAATAAATTCATTTTGACTATTTTTTACTCTAAACATGAAGAACATGCTTTTACAAAAATATAATAAATACATCAACGATAAATATACATTATGAAGACCGAACCTACTTACAACTTCAACATCACGCTCTCATGAGTTCCTAAATATCACACATTCAAAATCAAGGGTGTTACACAAAGATGGCAAATCATAGCAATGATAGATGGTGGAGCAACATACAACTTTATTGATGCAACCGTAGTGTTAAGGAGAGGCATCCCCGCCCAAGAATTTAAGGGCTTCGAAGTGAGGGTAGTTGATGGATATCATATGACATGCACAGAGGTAGTCCCATGTTTGAGCATCACATTAGGTGAGTATGCACTTACTAATGATTTCTATGTAATAGAATTAACAAATACTAATATGGTGTTGACAGTACAATGGTTGTACTTGCTAAGAAGATTCACAATGAATTACCAAGCGATGGACATGGAATTCTGAGATCCAAATGGCAATAAGGTAAGTAAAAGATGCATGACTAAATTGGGGTCCTCGAATTGTCACAGCCCAGCAAATGGAGGTCATACCCAAACAAGGCGAAGTCATTTGCATGTCAACTTGTATAGCTAAAAGTAACTACTTACAATCTAATAATGTCAGGTATGAAGAGATTGTGGAACGTGGCACATTCTTGAGGGATTGGTGATCCCATCTCTTAGTAGAGTACTCCAAGAGTAAATTTGCTTATGAAGTATTGGACGGGCTCATTCATGATGGCAAGTACAAGGTGGAAAACAAAATCAACTTCTCTGAAGATGAGATATATTTTGTCCCCGAATCTACACTCAAGGAGAGGCTCATTAGAGCTACAGATAACAAACTAGTTGAAGTCACAATAAAATCTCAACCTCAAGACAAGGATTGCATACACAATGAGAATTTCATTGCAGCAACAAGGGAAGAAAGGAACACAAGACAACTAGCATGCAGGCACAATGTCTGGCCAACACCAATATTTCCTATGTTGATTGGCCTATTGTCGATCAAGTGGGGTCAAACCTAAGGAAGTCCATTATCTATGAGGTCTATCTTGGTTTGAAGCATAGTTTATATGCTAGTAGACTTGAGGGTACAATGCAAAATATGGTGGGTTCATTATCAACAAGTTTCTCTCCTAGGTGTTACTCTAATATTGTATGTAATGAAGAATGCAAAGTAACCTCACCTGCAAATAGATCCTTGCAATAGATTTCAAATAGATCACTCCTTGATTTCACAAGGAACATATATGATATCCTCATATGTTGTACTATCCAAATGCACGAGGCTGAAGATAATGGTTATCTATATTCCGTACCACTTTTCCATGCTTTTTTGCACCCTGGACCACTTTGGGAAGTCATTAGGTGGAAACCTCGTGGAAATTCTAGAGGATTTTCTTGGAAAGTTATGGAGCAAGGTGGAAGTCTAACATAAGACATAATGGGTCATTTGACTGCTATAGAACAAGTAGAAGTAAATTTTCAGTATGAACAATAGAGTGAAAGACGCAACTGCACATTGTTGAAATCTCTGAGAGAGGAACTGATTGCACTATATGTTGGCAGCATAAATTTCGCAGGTTGGAACCAGTGAAGTTTGTGCCCCATGGAAGTGCAAAGTTTGAAGCATAGAAGGATCACCATCTTCAAGTACCTAATAAAGACATGAATGGAGGAAATAAAATGCAACCTCTAATGGAAAAAATGGCATCTTGCATTGCTGGTAAGTTTGGAATGGTAGCTAAGAAATTTGAAGGAAATTTTTCATTTATGGGAGTTGAGGGGTAGATTTTGCAGCACCCGGATTTGTCACTGCTTAGGGACAAGCAATGTCAGGAAGGGGGGATTGTAATGTCCCCAAGGGGATTAATTGGCCCAAAGGGCAAAGAAGCCTATCGATCCTCGTAGGCTATAGTCTTTGATAAAAGGAAAAACCCCGAAAATTTGGGCAAAGGAGGGCAAGTTTTGGTGCAGCTAGGGCAAAAAAGCCCAAAGCTAGGGTTTGTTGTGAACCCCACTCAATTAATTAATGAGGAAAATCCCCTCAAGAAAATCTATAAATACAAGAGAGTTAGAATCATTTGAGGCATCATTGAGTTGGATTAACTTGTCTCTTTTTTTCTTTCACCCTGAGGCTATGAGGGTTTTAAGACCCCTTTATTGCTTGACTAGTTTCGGTGGAGGTGATCCCACCCTACATAGCCACCCTCCTCTTCTTCTGGCACAAGTTATTGGAACAATTCTGGTTTAGTTTGTGAATTTTAATTTCTTTTTATTGTTCTAGCAAACAAGGAGATCATACATCTGAGGAATAGCAAGACGTTGATGAGAGGTCAAAGACAAGTCATCCAAAATTACTTTGAAGTCTATGCTAAGGCAAAGTTGACGAGTTTCTAAGGTAGACAACATCCTGAGACCATGATTAATTTGTGACAGACCAACGAGAGTCTTCCTGCATCAACCCAACGGGTTCCTGAACATAGACGAGGCTTAATTCAAGCAATAACAAACCCTCCCCCAGGACAGCTAAAGGACAAATTAAAGCCTGTGTTAGATTGATATTTTTCCAAGGCATTACAGTAGCCCTTAGGCTAATTCAGAAGGAGTTCTTGGAAAATTTGGAAGCCAAATTAAGAATAGATTTGGAAAACTAGCTTATTGGCATTCTAAGACAACTCAAATTCCATCCCCAAAGTTTTGTGGCTCTTAGTCAAATCCGGGCTTCACCCTAAAGCCACTCAGATACCTCTTCTAATCAGATTGTGGATCAATATAATACAATTGAGACATCCTCTAAGGGTGAACAATACCTTTGTGGGATTTATGAGGCCATTTCTACAGACCCGAAGTTCTAAAGAAAATTTGGCTCTTGTAACAGAGCAGAGAGGTTACCTTAGGGAATACAAGGGTTGAAGGTTGCAACATACCAAAAATTCATTAAGGAGATCCAAGGACACTAAAGCATAAAATTTAGAAGATTCTGAAGATAAGTCAAAGGCATAAAACAAGTGTAATCCTAAGGCAATTTAGACATTCTTCTAGACAAAAATCGCATAGCGTTTTACAAAGTCTATGGATTGATCTAGAGTAATTCGGATCTTTTGTTATTGTTGCACTATTGAATTTATTCTGATTTGTTTGGAACTGTAACTATTGAACTTGAATTATACTTGTTTGTGGATCTGCTTGTTGGTCGAATTATGAGAAGGCCAACATTTTTTATTAAAGGTTATATTATTTGTATTAAATAACTTGTTTGTACAAGAAGGAATTTTGTTGAACTCCTAGCTACTTAAGGAAACCTAGGGTAAAAGTTCAAATACAATATTACATTTTGATACAAACAAGAGTAGAATATCAAACTTTCTACATGAATTTTGGGTAATAATATGCTTGACACAGACCCCCTAGAATGCATCAGATCAAATGTTCACCTTAAAAGATCTAGTAGTACATACACAAGGATACACTCCTTGATATAGACCCCCTAAGTGTGCATTAGATCAAATGTTCACCTTAAAAGATCTAGTAGTACATACACGAGGATACACTCGTTGATTTTGATACAATCATGTGCAAAATATCAAACTTTCTACATGGATTTTCGGTAATAATACTCTTGACGTACACCCCCTAGAGATCATCAGATTAGATGTTCACCTTAAAAGATCTAGTGAAGAACTCTTAACAACAATATCTATTATTAAATTACTAGTTTGTTTACGTTTTCACCAAAAAAGCCTATGTATTATCGAATTTCAAAGAATAACCACTTCATGACATCTGACGTGTGCGTTTGATCAATTGTGAGGGTTTCTCAACACAATTTGGTGTAGCTAAGTGATCTTTTTATAATCCAAATCATCAAAGTATGTGACACATGCTATAGTGATCAATCCTTAGGGTTCCTAACACATTTTGGTTTAGGCAAAGCAATCTTTTATAATCCGAATTAGAGGCTCGAATGTTGGTCATGAGAGGCATATCTAATTCCTATATGATATAACATAGAGGTTGCAAGGGCAACGAAGACATTAATTTTCAAGCCACATGTTTCTCAATTGGAGAATGTATATTAAGTACTCATAAAGACTTGCAACAATCATTCATGGGCATTACAAACTTGGCTAGGGTACATCCACATGCAACACAATCAAGTCTGAGATGGATCACTTCCAGTTTAGCAAATAAGATTTTTCATGGTTATGCCAATCATGGCTTCAATCCATATAGATAAAAGCAACACATTTTAATAATTGGGATTCCATCACACAAAGAGGCTCTCCACAGATAAAAGAAACACATTTAAATACTTCAATCCCAAAGATAAACGAAACACATTTTAGAATTAGGATTCCGTCAAAATAGTGACCACTGACTATACTAGTAGGCATCAAGTTGCCTTGACACACTAGCTAGTAAATATAAGATCCCCAAAATGAGGATTGATAAGATGGTAAACCTCTACTTCATGGTTGAACCAGTGCTTAAATTTGAATTCAAATAGATCCTTATTTGTGGATTAATTATAGGCAAGGAAGGACATGACTCATTGGTTTCTATTTCATTGAATTTGATGGGTGTTAAATAATTGGAAAATTTATACACCATGTCAACGTCAATGTCAACATTTCTGATTATGCAAGCATAATGTTCACAACTTCACCCAAAGAGATTACTTGATGGATATTAAGTCCACTCAAATGTTCCACCAAGTTATTGACCAACCTAATGCATTTTTTACATCACAAGACCACAATTGTATGTTTACAAGCATTATTCCTAGGAAATATACTTTGGTTGAAACTGCAATGTTAACAATTGCACAAAGATCCAAACATAGAGTTGTGCTTTGGAAAATATTTAACAAATAAGAAAAGTTAAATTACTATAATTTAGCCCTCAATTGAAAAACATATATTAGTTCAACAAAAGACATGCAACAAGCATACAAGGATATCACAAATTTGGTCTAGGAACATCCATACGCTACACAACCAAGCCTAAGAGTAATCACCACAAGTTTAGCAGTCAAAGATTTTTTCAATCCCAGAGATAAAATCAACACATTTCAATACTTGGGATTACATCAAATTAGTGATCGTTGACTATGTTAGCAAGCATCAAGTTGCCTTGACCCATGGGCCAATGGACGTAAAATTTCAAAGGGGAGGATTGATGAGATGATAAACTTCTCCTTTGGGGTTGAAGCAATGGTTAGAATTGAATTTACATGAGTCCTTATTTGTGGATCAATGATATGGGAGGGAAACCCGTTGACTTCTATTTCATCAACTTTGATGGCTATTAAGAATTGGAGAACTTAAAATCCATCAATGTCAACATCAACATTTCTTATTGCTTCCCACCAAATGTTAACAATGCACAAAGAAGCTCACCAAAGATAAAAATGGGATTTGGAAAATATGTAATAGATAAGCAAAGTCAAATCACTGAATTGGAGAACTTAAACTCCATCAATGTCAACATTAGCATTTATGCCCATGCAAGCATAGTGATCACCCAAAATAGTTAACGGATGCATATTAAGTCTATTCCAATGTTCCACCAAGTTAGTGACATACCTAGTGCTGTTTTTACATCACAAGGACACAAATATAGGTTTACAAGCATATTATTCCACAAAAATAAAATTTGTTTGCTTCACACAATGTTTACAGTTTCACAAGACGCTCTCCAAAAATAAAGTTGAGCCTTGGAAAAAATTTCGTAGATAAGCAAAGTCAAATTACTATATCTTTGCCCTTAGAGATCATAAGCACGTTTATCAGTTGAAGGAGAGAAAACCTTGCAAGAAGCATTCATAGATATGCAAACTTGGTCACGAAAGACCCAACAATGTTTAGCATTTAGAGAATTTTTATGGTTTTGTCAACCATGACTTCAACCCCAAAGATAAAAGCAACACATTTTAATATTTGTGATTCCATCAAATTAGTGGCCATTGACTATGCTAGCAAACATCAACTTGCCCCAGCACATTCACTAGTGAATGCAAAACCCCAAGCAAGACGATGAGATGGGAAAGTTCTACTTAGAAATTGAACCAACAAAGGATTTGAACTCAGTAAGTCCCTATTTATGAATCAATAATAAGCAAGAAAGAATGTAACTCATTGCTTTCTACTTCATTGACTTCAATGAATGTCAAATAATTGGACACAACAACACAATTATAGGTTTACAAGCATTACTCCAAGGAAATATAATTTGGTTGCTTTCCAATCAACATTAACAATTACACAAAACACCTCTCCCCAAAGATGGGTTTGAGCTATAGAAAAATATTTAGTACATAAGCAAAAGCCAAATTACCATATCTTAGACCTTTCAAGCCATTGTTCCTCAGTTGGACGACATATATTAGTTGATGGACAAAAAGACTTGCAACATGCCACCTCTAGATATCACAAACTTGGTAGGGGTACATCTACAAAATCCCACAATCAAGCATGAGAAGAGTCATTACCAAGGAAAATTTTAAGGATGGAAGTTTAGCTTAAGCTTTAGCAACCTTGGCAAATCTTACTAGTCCCTAATATTTGATAATTTTGTAAAAATGTTTATATTTCTAATTATTTTATATTAGAAAATATATATTATTGGCGATTTTTAAGGTAAATAATCTTATACTATAAACTTTTGGCGAATTCATTTGTAGAAAAATGGAAATTGATGAATCTTTGTTTTGGAGAAAGCATGGAATATTAGCCTAGCTGCGAATATTAGCTCCTAAAATTTTCCCTGGTCATTACAAGATTAACAATTGGAGAACTTTCATGGCTTCACCAACTATGGCTTCCACCACAAAGATAAAAGCAACACATCTTAGTACTCTAAATTCCATTTGTTTATTGGTCACTAACCATGCTAGTAAGCATTGAGCTACCTTAACACAATCAGCAAAGGAATGTAAAGTACCATGAATATGGATTAATGTGGGAAATTTTATTTTGTCATTAAGCCAATGCTTGTATTCAAAATTACACAAGCACTTGCCCTCGATTAATGATTTGCAAGGAAGTGACTCATTGGTTTTCATTTCATTTACATCAACAAATGTTAAGGAATTGGAGAACTTAAACTATGACAACATTAACATTTTTTATCCTGCAAGCATATTGTTCACCAATGAAGGTTGTTGAATGCATATTTAGTCTACCCCAATTGTTTCACCACTTCAGTGACCCACTTGATGTAGTTTTAACATCACAAGGACAAGCACAAGTTTACAAGCAATAATCCAAGGAAATAAAATTTGGTAACTTCTCACCCATTGTTAACAATTGCACAAAGAGGCTCACAAAAGTTAGATACGTGCTTTGGAAAATCTTTAGTAGATTCGCAAAGTCACATTACTACATCTTAGCTCTTTCAAGCCACACACATTTCAATTGTAGGACATATACTAGTTGATGGACAGAAAGACCTGCAACAAACATTCATAGATATTACGAGCTTGATCAGGGGGCATCCATATGCCACTCAATCAAAGCTAAGAGAGATCACATCAAGTGTAGCAGTTAGAAATTTGCATGGTTTTGTCAATCATGGCTTCAATCCCAAAGACAAAAGCAACACATATTTAATACTTTGGGATCCATCAAACTAGCAACCACTAACTATGCTAGCAAGCATCAAGTTGCATTGACCCATCGGCCAGAGAAAGTAAAATCCCAAAAAACTAGATTGATAAGATGGGAAACCTCTACTTCAAGGTTAAACCAGTGCATAAATTTGAATTTACCTTGCACCTTATCTAAGGATCAATGATATGCAGATGTGACTCTAATTTCTATTTCATTAACTTCAATGGGTATTAAAGAATTGAAGAACATCAACTCCATTGATGTCAACATCAACATTTCAAATCATGCAAGCAAGGTGTTCACCCAAAACTACTAACACATGCATGTTGACTTACTTTTCCACCAAACTATTGGGACACCAATACACGTGGAATGGCAAATCACACAATGGGTATGTGTGAAGCACCATCCAAATTCTAGAGAACATTATAGGGAATGTCAAGGTCAACAATAAAGGACCCCACTAAAAATACTAAAAAATTGAAATATATGAACAATGAATCATTTAAATCTTTTACATAACAATGAGCCAATATTATAAATCATTTTAATAAATTAGAAACGATACAAGAACTGATGTAACATAACATAATATTCAAGATTCACAAATCATCCATAACCATTGCATTTCTCATTATATTTAGAAGATTTAGATATAGATCTAAGTTTGAACATATCTAATCTAAGAAAGGGTCAAAAGACAACACAATGCCCTAATAGTCTCTATGTCCAACAAGAATACCAAGGAGTAAGGTCCACACATAGGAACATCACTTCCTGGAATGGAAATCGCTTACATTCTCTAGAATATTCAATAGAACAACAACTAATGAGTTATGCCTCATCAAGTCTCTCCTCATCTATATGTGTTAAGCTTTCATTCTATTTTTTATTTTACTAGTACTTTTTCCCCTTGAATTGGTAAACTTCGATCAAAAGGGAGTGTGGGAACATCTTGCTTTTTGAAGTGTCCTACTACATCCAAGAAGAGGAACCCCCCTTGGAGTACCCACATCCTAGGATAGGAAAGAGCACAAGCCTTGCCCTTGGCAATGCATCCAATGCTACACTAATCTACTCAATTTGTCGTTGCTTATATCTTACAAGAAAACAAATAACCTATGTCTTTGACAATTCAAGAAGGGCCACTACAAATCTGCCTAGAAGATTTTAATATTAAAGATCATAGAGTCAATGTAAATACAACTTTTAGGTGGATGGGAGAAAATAACAAGGAAAAGGCATCTCAAGGTTTAGACTTTCAAGGACGAAGTGCAAATCCTTTAATGCAAATGCAAGGAGATTTGAATGATATGTGTTAGCCATCTAAACAAATGTGAACAAGCAAAGATTGCAGCAACATTGCCAAAAAAGAGTGCATGGTTGTGGGGGTGGGGGGGGTGGTGGTGGTGGTTTCAAAAGTTCAAATGTCAAAGCACATAACTTGCAAAATTAACAACATCAACATTCGATACTTTTCAATAACTAGCTCCAAAAATGCCCCTATCAAAACTACAACATATCTTGCATCATGTTCAAAAAGTACAGCAGCAACAATCACATAATCATTTTCAAGATTAGTTGAGGTACTGTCCAAAGAATTGTTGGTACAATTCAACTATCATAAAATATTATATCATCTTGCAAAGGAGATACAAGATGCAAATTCAAGTAAAGGGTCTTTGATTTGTATGTTTACCAGCATTGACAACTTTGGCAATAAATTGCAAGCAGTTTGCCATTGATTCAGACATATTGGTGCCTCCACTGATTGGAGCATGTATTAGCTAATTTGAAATTCCAAAAGTTAGAAGTAATCAACTCAGAAGTAGTTCTTCCTTCAGGTGATGGGAGTATGCTAACTTATTGGTTTCCTGCCATGACAAAAAACATATGGGCAGAATGTCAAACCCTTGTACAGATGAGCATTGATTTTAATGTTTGCACAGATCAACACCACAGTTGCTCTGGACAGAGGAATTTGAGGCACTATTATAGCACATTAAAATATATATTATTTCACAACAGTTAAGATATTAAATATTGAACACCTAATGTGTGATATGAGCTGGCCATGGATTAAAAGCATGAACCACTATTATTACATATAGTTTTTTATCTTTTCTGCAAATAAAATATTATTGATGCATGCTTACATTAATGGCTACCATTATGCAAAATCAAATTAATTGCTAAAATTGCACATCCCTCTCACTCATGAGATCCTTTTCACTCCACCTATATTTAGTGTTCAATAACTCCAATAAGTATATATGGCACTCATCCAGAATAATAACCGACTATTTTAAGATTCCTCTAAGTTTGTAAATTGGCTAAATGCAGGCTTAGAGATGAAATTTAGTTTTTTAAAGACTATTTTGGCCTGACTTGGCATCCACACATTTTGAAAAATCTCAGTCTTGAATCTTGATGTACTGTATATTTTTGCAAATACCACTGGACAAATCTGCTGTTGGTACTTTAGAACCAGCTATCAAATGTACTGATGAATACCATTAGTGTTTATTTTACCGTTGTTCTTGTCTTTATTCTTATCGCTGCCTCCCTTTAATCTCAGACTTCACGTTACTTTCCAAGTCCCATATTTGTGCAGATTTTATTTTGTTTTTGTAAGTCAAATTTCAAATTAGGCTCGTTATACAGAAGGCCAACAAATCCTATCATCACTGCTGATACATTAGGATCTCATAACAAACTGTATTTCAATTGCTATAAGTTGAAATAACCATACAAGTACCTCGTAGAAAACAGCGGGCTCTGCTATCGTGGAGAAAAAGGAGCATACATTTGACACATGGAGAAACTGTTCTCAAACCAGTGATTGAAAAAAGCAAAGCGTCATTCATGAGATATGAGGGATGTTTTCAAACGGGTAGAGCAATAAAAATGTGAACTGTGGCAATACTGCAAGTTAAGCACAAATGGAAATTCTCAATAAAGAAATACAAACCCTTGGTTCTTCGTTCCGAAAAACAACGCAGAACGTTTGGCTAAGCAGTAACCAGATGGAAGATAATATCACACCATCCTAAGGACCTGCGTCCCGATGACTCGAGTAAAATACAAACATTGCAAGTATAGAGTAAATATAATACAGGAAAATCACTATAGACGTGAAGAGAATTGCCAAAAGGCATCAATCCTACAAAACTGACCAGCAAAACGGCACCTCCAACAGAAATGGATATTCACAGCATCCTTCAAATATGCATCAAACTGATAACTTATAAAACAATAAGTGCAGAGCCCAAAGCAATCAATACAAATAAAAAGCAGAGGAAAAATCATGAATACCTAGACACCAATCAAATTAGGCCAAGCAAAGTAGAGGAGAGGGGTGAAGAAGCACAGGATAAACCATGAATCACTAGACCTTCACATTGTCAACACAGTTAATCAGCTTAGTTAAGGCAAAGGACAAGGGTGCAGAGGTTTTATAGCTATAAAATTTATTATAAGAGTGCTTACATTACCTTTAATTGAAGTTTCACTTACACTCTACTACATGTTCAACAAAGGAGGAAAAGGCCTTACCCCACAAACAACCAACCAACCAGTACTTTGATAAGAAGCACCTCTCCCTTGCTACCACCCCATTTGCATAGGTCTAATGGTAAATTGAAATTGAAATGTAAAGTAAAATAGAGAAATCCGATTGCATAAATGACAACTATAAGGGCATGGCATGAACATAACCACCGAACAATGTCTATTAAATTATAACCAAAAGTTCAAAATAAAAGGCCACAGATTATACCACGAACGACCATATTCATGTATTTTAATGTATTTTGACATCAATTCAAAGCCTGACAACCCTGACTAGGGAAGTGGACTCTCTAATCCAGTGAAACTCAAGCAGCATGTTAACAATTCCATAGTCTAGGTGGTATCAAAAGATACCATAAGTTAATTCACGAAAAATACCAAGATCAAGCGCTGGTAAACTTGGTAACTGCTTTGGTTCCCTCTGAGACGGCATGCTTGGCGAGTTCCCCTGGAAGAGCAAGCCTTACAGCGGTCTGAATCTCTCGGGAGGTAATGGTGGGCTTCTTGTTGTACCGAGCGAGTTTCGATGCCTCACTAGCCAACTTCTCAAAGATATCGTTGATGAAGGAATTCATGATTCCCATGGCCTTGCTGGAAATACCGATATCTGGATGAACCTGTTTGAGAACCTTGAAGATATATATCTTGTACGTCTCAACGCTCTTCTTGTGCTTCTTCTTGCCCTTCTTGTCTCCACCCTCCTTAGGCAGCTTCTTCTCAGCCTTTGCAGCGGGCTTCTTTTCCGCAGGGGCTTTCTCTGCAACAGGCTTCTTCTCAGCGGGTTTCTTCTCTGCCTTCGGAGCCATTACTGCTACCAACAGAAAATACGCTACAACGGTCACAGACTGCTTGAACAATTTGAAAAAGAACACAACACGCTACAGAGGGCTGATCTTCTCGATACAGAGATGAAGTAATCATGGGGAGAGGCTTCTTTGTATTTTATATCAAAGTAACCTGTCCTCCTATTGGTTGGTTGAGTGCGACACGGATCGATAATTTCCGTTTGATATTGGCCGTAGATTAAGATTGTTTTCGATCAAGTGGCTCAAACATGATCCCACCTAAGGGCGCCTTTCTCGACTCACCATAAATCTGACTGTGCAAAGTGTCGTGCAAATAATGTACAATCATTAATTATTTATTATTTCGCTCACAAGCTATAATATACCGGGAGCGGGTGTATAATTATTTATTATTTCATTCGCAATGTACGCTATCAAAGTCTAGAATGTGTATGTTTGGGTAAACTTCGCAGTGAAATTATTACGTGAAGGTGGTGGGTCCCTTGTCTCACAAACAAGGGGTTTCAGATTCTTAGACACCAATTTAGTCTATAGTTTGGTCGTGACCTTAAAATAATAATAATAATTTATTATTTTGTTCACTGAATTGTGCACATTCTCATGGAAATAATATATAATTGGTGATTTGGTCGTGGCCTTAAAATTAGATAATAATAATAATTTATTATTTCACTCATTGAATTATGCACAGCTTCTAGTATCTTCATAGCAAGTGCACCTACCTCAATCAAATATATAATTGGTGGTTTGGTTGTGGCCTTAAAATTAGATGATAATAATAATAGAAATAATAATAATAATTTATTTCGCTCACTGAATTGTGCACATTCTAGTGGAAATAATATATAATTGGTAATTGTTCCTAAATTACTGTAATCAAAATTCATCAAAATAGCTTCTAGTATCTTCATAGCAAGTGTGCTTACTTGAATCAACATGGCTTTTGTCGTAGCAATTCCTTCGTCAAAAAGAGAAGCAATGGGCATGGACAAGCTGGTGAGATCTTTGATCATCATTTGGAAACTCAAGAGTGGCTCGAACAACCCTGGGAAAATAATATATAATTGGTAATTGTTCCTAAATTACTGTAATCGAAATTCGTCAAAATAGCTTCTAGTATCTTCATAGTAAGTGCGCCTAACTGAATCAAAATGGTTTTTCTTGTAGCAGTTCTTTCTTCAAAAAGAGAAGCATTGGGCATGGGCAAGCCGGTGAGATCTTTGATCATCATTTTGAAACTCAAGAGTGGCTCGAACAACCCTTGGGAAATCTTTGCCTAGTCAATTTTGTGTCTAGCTCTTTGAAGGTGTCCTTTGAGTTGTATTGACCCAACTAGTAAAAGAAACGGTGTGAAAACTCATCCATTTTATCTTCACAATTTCCCTGATCTTCCTAGTCTTCCCAAACCTTCTATTGCTTCGGTATATCTTTGCACCTTTAGGGGAAATTGTTAGTTATATTTTTTTAAATGAAGCACATACATCCTTTGTTCTAGCCTATAAAGCCCTTTTGTTATGCGTTTTAATGCCTTTTACTTTCAAGGTTTTTCCTTTTTCTTTTTATATTTCAATTTTAACATATTTTAATACAGTTATATGTTATTTTGCTTCAATATTCATATTTATCTTAATGAAAATAATTCTTTTGAGAAGTGCAAGCAAACAAAAATTCCTACCAGATCGTAATTGTTGGTGTGTTGTTCCTAATATTTGCATAGGGCATCGAAAATGCTTCTACTTGTAAATTTTTTAAGCTTCCCAAAGCAGAAACCCGTATGCCGAAAAACTCACATAATACTGCAATTGATGGACCAGTGTGTATGTTTGTTATTAGCATAATATGAATGAAAAAGAAAACGAGTATATGCTCATCTACGAGGACAAGATTAGAAAACCCGACACCAACGGGAGAGGCGCCACCAGGAAAAAGTGGCCACTGCAGCCTTATCGGCAACAAAGAAAAAATAGAATTCATTAAAAATGTTTAGACTTGCCTACAAGCACACCCACAAAGGAAAGGCCTTGGAATTCTCTTACACACAAGCCCTCACATGGCCTCTGGGAACCCTAAATACAATACACAGAGTACAACTTTATTTGTATCTCAATAAGCTCACCAGATCTACAAACTGAATTCATTATTGATATTGCACAATGGTGGTGATCCCAAGGAGGGATGCGTAGTTGTGACCGTTTAATTCTTTTGGCTCTGAATTAAGTTTGGTGGTAGGGTTTTGATGTATAACTTTAATGTGGTTTATTGTTTTGTTGTCCACCCTTTGTACTAACCTCAGGCTTGCAACTATGGGTTATCACTTTCGCCGAGGGTGTTTGGAAGCCATTTCTCCTTTGCGATAGTTTCGCTGTGCGGGTGCTCAGTGCTTTCACCTAGTATTTGCGATGGTTGGTAGGTTTTGTGCCTTGCTTGTCCTGTATGGTGGTTTATTGTGCTTTGCTGGTTCTCTGTGGTCTATTGGTGTTCTGCTCCTACTCGTTCTCTATAGTGATTCACTGCTCTGGTTTTTGGAGGGTTTCAGGGCATTTTCCACCCACAAGTATATTTGTCTCTGTTATTTGCTTCAAGCTTCGTCTCTGCTCTGTTTGTGGCGATTTGTATGTTGATGTTGGGTTTGGTGACGGTTCGACTCTACAAATTCACAGGTTCCTTCCTAGCTACTGCACAGGATGGCTCAGTGAACTTGCTCTCAGGTAAGCTTCTCCTTCCAATTTCAATTTCACTCCTTGTTTTTGGAGGTTATAACGCTCTGGCTCCTTAGTGAGTAGGTAGAACGCGTCCATGGCTCTTCTGCTGGTGGAAACCCTCTGTTGCAGGTCTCGAATCTCGTCCTCCGTCACAGAGTCGATCCTCCTCCAGGTAAAAACCCTCGTCCCTCTTTTAATTGGCTATTCATTGTTATTTTGGTTTCGTGGCTCCAACTAACCGCTGCCCTGCTTTGTGGTGGTGTGCAGGCCTTTCCAGGGGAACGTTACTCCACAACTTCAACTTGGAGACTGTTCGCGGGCTTAGGGAAAACCCAGCTAGGGTCTTTCCGTGGCTGTAGCGATTTCTTGCTTGCTTTGTTTCTTGTTCTGTCGATACTTGCTTTATCGCTTACTCTTGTATGTATTCGGTTATGCCCTTGGGGTTTTGGTTCCATTGTGTTTGTATGTGGTCTCCGAGGTGTTCATGCCCTCGCTGTTTGATTTGGGCCTAGCCTGTGGACTGTAATTTTGTTGGTTTGCATGGGTTTGGGACCCTCCACGATTTCCAAGTTATAGAATTTGTACAGTGAATTTTGTTGAATGAAAAATGAAAACGCAATGTACAGGGAATGCTTTTAAATGCTGAATATAATAGTACCTGGGTTTTTTTGGTTGAGGGAAAAAAAAGGAAATATATATGCTAGTGTATCTTCGTTTGATTCTCGGTTTTGAAATGCTTCCTATTATAGAATGATTGTCGATGCTTGTTCAGATCTTTTGCATAAATGGTTTCATTGTCTTGCTTTCATTTTGATGCCTGAAACATCTATGCACAGGAAATATAATAATAAAAAATTAGTCTACTTCCTTAATGATAGATTTTGAATTGTCTACTACTATAGAGATTCAAATAATTGTAAATTACAACTTCTAGGCTCTCTCTCCTCTCTAGATGGCAACCTTTCCATCCTCTCTGATTTTTCCTTTTCAATGCATTATTAGCGGTTTCTTTACAGTTGAAGAACTGTTCCTTAGTTACTTTTTAGTTGTTTAAAAATTTCTTCAAACAAGTTCCTAACTAATCCTATCTTGATCTGCTTGCCTAATTTTAAAAACTAACAATCACTGAATCAACCTTAATTTTAAATGAAACAAAATGAAACAGAAACTCAAAGTGTTTTCCTCTCTGTCCAATAAAATAAAATAAAATAAAATAAAAACATTTCCGAGCTATCGCCTCTTCACTCGAATGCTCCTACATCACACAATGACTAATGACTAGAAAATGTCATTAAAACCAGATCCATTACAGTCACCAGCTTATCTTCATGTGTAACGAGCGAATTATAGCAGATCAAAATATTAAAGAAACATCATGCTTTATTAAAAACATGTGAATGAAAACACAATTAATTATATGTAAGAACAAATCAACACATGATGCAAAGACACAAACCTTGCACGATATCATGCAGTGCGATCAATCATAGGATTGAATGAGTACAAATTTTGTCCACCCTGACCTCCGCATTTAAAGGATGCGCAGATGAAATTGACAATGACGATGAATCGCCATAGAATCTTATATGTTGAATATACCATCATCTAATGGTGAAAATTGCATCATCTTTTTCTCATTCTTAGGCTCCATCGCATTCTTCGATGTTGCTCAAAATGAAACTTTCACGAGTTGACTCCTCCCTTGAGCTTTGGGAAAGGCCCTGTCGATGGATTAATACATAAATTATAAATTTGTTAACTTTGTTTATTCTTCTCCTTTTCAGTATTAATAATAGACGACTCCATGTTTTTTTTATGAAAAAAAAAGAAAAAAATAAATCTTAATTATGTGTTTTATTATTCTCTTTAAATGAAATTGCAATCTTTTAGATTTAAAATATGTTTTTAGATTTATAAATAAATTTAAAAACTTACAAATTTAGTATTAGTATTTTATATATTAGATTATTTATTTTGGTTAAAATTTAAAAAATCCGAAAACACATACACATTAATTACTTAGACCAATTTTTAAATCAGTAATCATTAATTATAATTAAAACATTCATATGTCGGGCTTCCATCTTTCCGATCCATTTTCCGGCACAGAACCTTTTTTTCCGACGCATGCTCACTTTCCCATGCTTGCATTTTAATGATTAGATCTCTTGGGTTTTCTTTGGACAGTTTCTTTCTGCCCTTTTGGGGATCGAAGATGTACTCTCCTGTCATTTTCTTCCTTATATGGGCTATATGTCGGCGCATCTCGTCACTTTTTCTCTATTTTTAATTGTCGTCGTGTCCTTATTTGCCTCGTCACTCGTCTTTTTTAATGTTCCCGGTTTCATTTCCCTTCTCGAGTCTTCCTTGCCGTACTCTATTCCATACGGCAGCATCTATCCAGGCTCTACTGCAACCATGTTTCTCCTCGCAGCCACTTTCCTCCTCTGCACATATGTCATTCTTTGTCAGTGGGTTCGTCTCTATATGAACGTTACCTCTGTTTCCTCATTTACTCCGGACATTCTCTTTCGTCGTCCCTTATCTACATATGGTTGTGGCGTCCGACTCATCTGCCACGGAGGCGATGATACGGGCCACTATACTCGCTGAGAAGACACGGGCCCCAGCCCGCCACATGCCGAATGAGCGATCCACCATGGACCGTTCCACTATCCACCAGTCCTTCCACGCGTCCTTTCCTGGCCATGGTGCTGATGTTTCACGGGCACGATCTTCCCGTATGGATGCTGACTCTCATAAGACCTACAACAAATCTCGTATTCCGGCTAAGTCTTCGACACCCCCTCCTGCCATTGACTTGGACAACCCTCACCTTGCTGAGCAGATTGACAGTTTACAGAAATTTGCCCTTTTCGGTTGTTGGCATTTCCCGGAAATGTGCGACGTGGAGATGCGGAAATGGATTGCTGTCCATTGGAAGTCAGTGATTGGATACACGCCTATCATTTCCCATCTCATGAAGGACTGGCACTGCTTTCATTTTCTTGATGTTGCTGATGCTGATGTCATTCTTCGTGCTCCTTGGGTATACAAGCGGAGTTTCCTTGCCCTCCATCGATGGTTCATTGGGTATGACCCACTGAAGAACACGCCATCTCACAACCTCATTTGGGTGAAACTCCCGAACCTTCCGCTCGAGATGTGGTCTAAAGAGATCTTAGAAATTATTGGTAATTCTATTGGTTGGTTTGTTTACATTGACCTGTGGTGTATTGGCGAAAAAGACAAAAGGATCGCTTGGATCCTTATTGACCGGGCTTACAGGGGTGGATATCCGGAGCATATTGACATCACTTGGCGAGGTATGCAGATCTCCCAATGATTGGACTTCTGGGGCATCCCTTTCCGTTGTGCTACCTGCCACAAGACTGGGCATCTCATAGATAAATGCCCCAGAAAATATGCCCACTGTCGCCGTTTCCCTCATCAGAAAAAATCATCTCGACGCCACCCATGTGACTCTGATTCTTTCACCGCCCCTCCGCCATCTGCCCCTCATCAACCTCCATCCTTATCTCCTTGTCCTTCTGATGGGCAACCAACCAATTCTCCTGTTGGATCTGATCTGGCCTGGGTTAATCTCCCACAATCGCGCTCAACTTTCCATCCATGTGCCGCAATCCCCGAGCCTACAGATGATCCTGCTATTCGATCTCCCTCTCCTATTCCGATTGGAGATATATCCAGGGGTTCTCTTCCCATCTTCATTTCCTCCTCCTCCCCCCCTCGCGCCTCCCACCCTCTGTCTACAAAGGGGAAGGAGCCCGCCTCTGCGGTCACTCCTATTAATTCTCCCTCTTCATCTCCCGCCAATCCCTTTGACAGTGATATTGACCTCCTCCTGCATCATAAATTTGTGGAACTTGAGCCACTTACCATCCACAAGCCTTTCCACCGTGCCTCTCCCATTATCAGCCCGGCGTTCGGCAAAAACATCACTGTCAGGAAGACATCCAGGGGTGGCTCTCGCCACTTTCGCGGAAGATCACAATGTCCTGCGCAGGGGGTTCGGTCTTTATCTCTGGTCGACGTCCCGATTTTTTATATGTCTTCTCCTCAGACACAGCCTCTTAGAGCAGATGTGGCTGGGCCATCTATTCCATGATGGACATTGTTTCCATGAACATTCGGGGGCTCGGTGCTGGCCCCAAATTTCTTGCACTAAAACATATTTTCATCTCTACTCGGCCGAAGATAATTCTTATTCAAGAAACTATGCATGACAGACAGTCATCCATTTCATACTTCCGGAGGATGTTTCCATCATGGTATATGGTGGCCATTGATGCATGTGGACACTCTGGAGGGATCGTTGTTTTGTGGAATCCACTTTGGATTCGTGCCATTGCCTATAAATGCTTTGCTGGCATTATGATTTCTGCCTCATTCCGGGGGCACCACCTCCCTATACATATTCTAAATACATATGCTCCATATATGCACAGATATCCTTTCTGGGACCGCTTCTTTTCATCGGATCTATGTGAGATTCGACGTATGATGATTGTGGGGGATATGAATTTCACCCTCTGTCCCGACGAAGTTTGGGGTGGTGGCAGGAAAATGGACCCGCTTGCAGACTTCTTAAGGAACCATCTATTGATCAGGAATTTCATCGATGTCGCTCCATCTGTACTGACTCATACTTGGGATAACGGTCGGTCCGGATGTGCCTATATTGCAAAGCGTATTGACCATGTTATCATACATGCGGACATTCTAGATTCTATGGGTATGCCTTTTCTTTCCATTGGGAACGACTCCATATCTGACCACCGGCCCGTTTTCATTCAATGGCGTCACAGTTTTTTTCGTCAGCATTATCCTTTCAAATTTGATAGAACATTCATGGACGATCCGGGTTTAATCCTCGTTGTTATTGATGCATGGAATGCCTCTGTATATAATTCTTCTTCATCTCCCCCCTCCTTTAGAGAACGTATGTCCTATGTTCGATCTATAGTCAAGTCATGGCAAATGGAAAAAAGGAAGCGCGATCGATCTTCTTTGCAGAAGATTCAATATGAACTGGACCATATTCTCTCCTCAAATGATCCAAATTCTCTTTCATTTAGCAACAGGTGCCAGATTGCTGAGTTATCACGTCTCAAGATCCAACTATTAAAGAAGGAGGAATCCTCATGGCGTCTCAAGAGTAGGGCGTTATGGCTCAGGGAGGGAGATCGGAATACTAAATTTTTCCACAAATATGCAAATCACAGACGAGAGATGAATGCTATTTGGAGAATCTGTGATGGAGATGGTGGATATTTATACTCTCATCAGGATATCACTGATGCTGCCCTCATACACTTTAAAAATCAATACAGTCGGGGCATGGGCTGTGCCATATGGGACATTCTTTGGGGGATTGAATTATTTCCCACTATGTTTGATGATGATATAAACGACTCTATTTTCCAGCCGATTACTGAGGACAAGCTTCATGGGATCCTTAAGGCTTTCAGCAAAGACAAATGTCCTGGCCCAGACGGCTGGACCATAGAATTCTTTATACAATTCTTTGACATTATCAAACATGACCTCATTCGGATGATTGAGGAATCCCACATCTTTGGGCGCATACATCCACACACTTCATCCACTTTGATTGCTCTCATCCCAAAGAAGAGAGATGCGGAATCCTTTTCAGACTATAGACCGATCTCCTTGTGCAACATTTCTTTCAAGATCATATCAAAGATCATCGCGGAGCGCATAAAGGGTACTTTGGCCACTCACTTATCTATGGATCAACATGCATTTCTAAAGGGCCGGAACATTTTGGACGCAGTGGCTTTTACTCAGGAAGGTATCTTTTCCATGTTCTCCAAGAGCATTGACGGGGCAGTTCTCAAAATTGATTTACAAAAGGCATATGACTGCATAGACTGGGGCTTCATCAGATGTCTATTGGCTAAGATTGGGCTTCGGGTTGAGATGATCAACTGGATCATGGCTTGTATTGAAGACGTTAATTATGCTATCAATATCAATGGCATTCCATCCCCATACTTCCGCACTGAAAGGGGACTCCGCCAGGGTTGCCCCCTTGCACCCATTATTTTTATCCTAGCCATGAATACGCTCAGTCTACACATTAACAAGGCAGTGGATGAACACCGGTGTATTCCCATCAAGATTAGCAGGCACATATCTTTATCTCACAATCTGTTCGTGGACGATGTCCTTCTATGCGTCATGCTTCACCTATCATCATGCGTCTGCTTTTTTGACATCCTCAACAATTTTCAAAAGGCCACGGGACTTGTTATCAACAAAACCAAATCTATTTTATACTATAATGGGACAGACATGGTTATGATAAACAGAATTGCTGATATGTTTGGTGTTCTCGCATATCCGATCCAAAATGGTATCACTTATCTCGGCTTCCACCTAAAAACACATAAATATTCGGCCGCAGACTGGGAATGGTTGATTGAGCGATATTATAAAAAAAATATCATCTTGGGAATTTCGGTCTCTATCTCTGGCTAGTAGAGCGATTCTGGCCGTGGCGGTATTATCACAACTATCTGTTTTTTGGGCACATTTGTTCTATTTACCCTCAAGCATCATTCAGCATCTCAATAAGATCTCTGCAAATTTCATATGGGGAGGCACGTCCACTCACAAAAAAATTCATCTTGCAAAAATGAAGGACATATCTTTACCAAAACAACAAGGCGGATGGGGCTTAAAGGATCTTCAACTTTTTGGATGCGCGCTTATATGTCGCACATTGTGGAGGGGCATCTTCGGTAACAGCCCATGGAGCAAACTCATTCGACAGAAATACATGAAGGGCAGGAACATTGAGTTTTGGTACAGGCAAGGGACCATTGGGCCGCAGTATGGATCTCCTATATGGCTCAGCATGAGGAAGTTTGAAACATTTTTCTTGTCTCGGTTACGATGGCGGATATATACTGGCAGTAGTGTCCTCATTGGCATCGACCCCATCGCTTGTGGTCTTGGTGATTTACACATACCAAGGGACCTCACTTTTCATCTACAACGACATGGTATTTTCACTTGGGACAAACTCATCAAAGAATGGCGCAGATCAACACCTATCTGGAAGGATGGCCATGATCTCAACCTGCTAGACATATTGGAGGGGAATTGGAAATCGATCAAGGACTCATTATCCCAGGGAGGATTCCATCGTCATGGCTTGGTTGATCATCTAAACTGGACCGTTTGTAGTTTTCGGAGGCCTGTGTCTGTCAGAGATATATATACATTTATGATCAGCTCCAGATCGACAAACTCTTCTCCACCTTTCCCTATAGTTTTTTGGAAGGCAAAGTGTCCTCTTAAGATCATTCATTTTGCGTGGTTGGTCTACCACAATAAGAATCTCTCATGGGACAATCTCAGGAAGCGCTCATGGCACGGCCCCAGCAGATGTTCTATGTGTGAAACAGATGAAGAGACCAATCTCCACATGTTTTTCAAATGCCCATCCACTCTGCGGATCTGGTATGTACTGGCTAATACTTTTGATTTTCCACTGACTGTTTTTGACTCTCCCCGTGCAGCTCTTTTATGGTGGAGCAGACAAAATGGGAATCGGCGATTTCTCATCCTTATTTTTCTATGGACGGCATGGAAATGGCGGAACACAAGAATCTTCAATGATTCCCACACGCCTATCTCTTTCATTTTGGACAATATCATGACTTCATGGCACATGATATATGGATCTATTTGAATATGATTGTTTTTTGTTTTTCCATATTAGACTATAAGATGGTTATATTCACTACCATGGCTCTCACTCTGCTGTTTTCACATCCACATATATGGCTTTTGATATGACTGATATATATGTATCCGATGTGTTACAAGATATGTGCGATATGTGGAACATACATACATGTACATCAGTTTTTATATTTACTCAATATAATATATCATGCTTTTTTTCTCCTGAAAAAAATATGAAATATTTCTAAGGAAATAAATATAATTAAAAAATATAATAATAGTTTAATTTTCGCTCGTGTATATATATATAATATATATATATATATATAATATATATAAAAAGGATCTATTTTAATTGGTTTATGGTCGAAGATGTCGACTCGACGATGGGAATTGTTTTAAAAAAAAAAAAAAAACTAAATTTTAATTACATCTTTATTATTTTTTTAAATGAGATTGCAATCTTTTAGATTTAAATATGTTTTTGGATTAATTCTATATATTAGATAATTTTAAAAAAATGGTTAAAATTAAAAATATTCAAGAAACACACACATCAATTACTTAGATCCATTTTTAAATCATATAATCATTAATTATAATTAAAACATTAATATAATCATTTTATATATAGTAACATGAAACATGTGTAAAGAAAATAAATATAATTAAAAATGAGAATAATAGTTTAATTTTCCTTTATATATATAGGGATGTAGTTTAATTGGTTGTGGTTGAAGATGTTGTGTAAATTTGATGTTGTAGGTTTAGATCTTGATTTAAGATGTGGGTGGTAGGTGGAGCAAGCATGGGTTTATCTAAAAATTATAGTGATAGCCAAATTACAAATTCCACTAATAAAAAAAAAAAAAAAATTGTATTTAAAAATTGTAAATCTTGAAAAATAATTTAATTCATTTTTATCAATAAATTCGCAATTAAATAAACTTAGTATGATTTTACTTCATCACTTGTCTATAACAAAAAAATAGAAAAATAACATTATAAAAATAAATTAAATCATATACTTATAATTTAATTTCAAATTTATAAACTCATAATCATAAAGAAAAATAAAAACTTTACCACCATAAATTTTATTTTTAAAAGAATCACTTTTAGAGCTTGTTATGTTAATTAACATGAAAATGGTTGTCATTGTTTCTCGGCAACCCAGTCCCTTAGCGAGGAAGTAATGACTATGTGGAGGGTAACCTCGGTTCCAACCCCATGCAATTCAAACAAACATATTTGTAATGTCCATACGCTGGAGAACACTCGGGAAACCAATATCAGGAGCCTTCCCGTAGATTGTAGGTCACAACTTTCATATTCTCAGGTTTTCTTAAGCATGTTTACTCACCCACTTTAATGCATTCGAATCAGTTCAAGCACAATCTTCTCCTAAACTCTGTGCACACTAATGCAACCATTCTCCCATTCTCTCTCCAACAATTGTGATTGCAGTTTTGATTAAACACTTATATTCCCAAATGACCAAATCTTTCAACTTGTGATCCGCTTTGATTACTCCAACGAGCAGGAGCTCAAAGCCTCCCCTGCAAGACAATAAAAAAGGCCAATAATGGTCATTTTTGTCCATTGATGGCATCAGTATTATCGTTGTGCTACCCTCATTGAGGTTGTATGCCAACACTTTTCCACCATCATGATCATGTAGGCTCCTGCTTGACCATCATGATCATGTAGGCTCCTCGTCAAGCAGTAGAAGGATCCTTTACAGAAAATCAATTTGTCTGTCTTTAACGCCAATTTGTTTGGTAGAGTGCTTGTAATCCTCCGTGATTTTGAAAGCAAATCATATGCTTCCACTATTGCCACTAAAGTACTTGCAGTCTTCATACCTATCACAAACACAATATAACTACCCAATTCATACCCAGGAACAATTCACTTAGCCATAACTTGAATTTCACAAGACATTTGAGGAAGCGAGAAAACGGTCTTGTTCAGAGGTTTGCACACGCAAAGTATGGGGAGTGGTGTCGTATCTAGCAAGAGCATCCCAGAAGCAGATCCTCTATGATATACTTAGGAACACACATCCTTATGATGTAGCAGGATGTACAAAGATATTGTTCGCCATGAATTGGTGAAGAATGAATAAAGGAAACACGACATTTCCATGTTAGGTGTGCAAAGCAGGAGCTAGGGTTGCCGACTCGAAATAATGTGAATGAAATGAGTGGAAGAGAGGATATGGTTCTAGCCTTTACAAACGCAGCGCAATCAACAATAGAATTCCATTGGCAAACGCTCCATGATACTTTTTTCCAAATCGTGAGGAAACTCACTCTGTGGACGCATTAATGAATATTGGATCGACCCATTACCAATTTTCTACATTTTCCACTTTCTTGTTGTGATTGGACGCTTACTCTCATCCTTTAGATAGTTTGAGAATATGACTAGATTTAAGAAGTAGATTGTGGACAATACCTTTACTTGAGAAGTAGATTATGGACCTTACTTTTATTTAACTGAGAGTGGATTGGTTAAATGTATTGAAAGAGCTTAAATAATGGTGAACAAATGAAACATTACACAAAATAGTCTTACATATGAGTTTATATTGAAAACCAGACTACATATGAGTTTATATTGAAAACCCCGCAAAGCTTTGATAATTGTATCAATATTTTTAAAAAATAATTAAAACCTTAAATGCATACCCTCGAGATTGCATCGAAAACCTTGCGACTTTAAATTGCTGAAACCTTTTCAAACTACCTTAAATTTGTGTATTTCCAAGGACACAAGAAAACATAAGGAGGCTTTTAGATCCTTGCTTGATAGTCAAAATTTGTGGAACTATCCCTTCGTTTTATTGAACTTGTGGTTGGAATATGTTTTTAGTACCCATCGTTCTGTTAGAGCTCTTCCATTTCCAATCAAAATCAACTTCCTGATGTTTTCTACAATTTTGTGGCATTTGATCCCTTGCCAATATGGCTTTCTTGACATTGTGATCCCTTTCCAATATGGCTCTTTCGACATTGTCTCTCTCAATATTGGATCGCCCGTTACCAATTTGTATTTGCTTGGTCACGATGAAATCAAAGTAGGGTTGGTTGTTGCTCTTTATGTAATGGGGATCTCGAAAAAAGAGTGAGAATGTGGATACTGTAAAAGAAGCACAGAATGAAGGAATGAAATGTTGGTGCGCAGGGATAGGGTTAATGAATCATAATTTAAAGGCCAATTCTTCATTCCTTACATATGTAAATTGAGGCCTCTGCGATACTCTCTCCAACAAATAACTGAGAAACACGGTGCGCTTCATGGCTTTGAGAATTGACATTATTCAAGGCACGTACTCCATGTGATTTCAGCGTCTTCAGACCCAATTCTACGACCGGATTGCAGGAAGCAAGAAGAGGTTTTGAGAACGAAGTAATAAGCTCCCTCCTCCTTAACCCAGAGAACAATCCCTTTGCATCTTCAGAGAAAAATCCCTTTGCATCTTTGAAAATGTGAACTGTAGCAAGAGCATTAACGACTCCTGAATGAAAGCATGAGCATTAATGCCTCCAATGGTGAACGACGACAAGTAAACGTGAAATTATACGCAAACTCTTTCCACGTGGCAATTTTTCATTAGAGGCAGGATGACAAAAATGGGGTACGGGATTGGCTGGGCTGAACAACGTTTGCCCAACCCAACCCCGCATAGAGAACACATTCCGTGTAATTATTATTTATTTATTTTTAGTCTGTGCCAAGGCATGCCTCAATTTGTTTTTTATTACCCATTAGTTGAGCTTTGAATAATACATTTTATAATGCCTAACTCTATATATATATATATTAACATTTTTAAAAAATAATAATAATAAATTCATTGGTTCATATTTTGAAAGTTTTATTTCCAACGTCATAACACACGCACTATAGCATAATTAAAGAATGGTTCTTTCAGCTAGATTTTATGCCACTGCTGATATTTGTGTAACTTTCATCATTATAATTACTCTCTGTAGTTATTCCCTCCCAGTTTTGAGCAACCGCCAACCAACACAGTAACGAATTACCAGAATCACGTTACCATAAGAAAAGTGTCATCCATCAATTCATTCGTAATATCGATTAAATTTGAATTGGAAGCTCCCAGTAACTGATTACATCCCATAAAAGTGTAGGACGAGCCATGGGCTGCTAGAAATGCATCCATACTTCTAAGAATCTTAGAGAGTGCTAACAGATCTTGTTATTTTGTATTATGAAGCTTTAAAGAAGGTGGACAAAGAGCTGATTTGGTTATTTCTGAAGGCAAAGGCCACGTCTTCCATCTCTTCAATCTGAAATCTGAGAATGCCTTTCCCATGCTGAAACACATTTCAGATTTCATGCATTCCTCCCCCTCCTTGTCTAATTACACTAAGAATCCCACTGAGAGTCTTTTTTTGTGAATATGAAGGTGAAATCTATAGTTTTTTGGTATATACAATTTCGTTGGGGAAAACATAAATGCTACTGGGTAAAAATTGCACTATCGAGTGAATATTGAAGAAACTGGAAAGTGTTAATAGCATAAGAAGATGGAAGGTAATAACTTTAGCGAAAATTAAATATATTAAGAAGTGTTATTACGCAGATATTGAAATTGATTGTTTATGTTTCTGATGACTTTCTTTATCATGTATGTTGATGCCAACCATGTATGTAATTTTTCTCCCACGTGTTATTAGTAAATTGTTGTCTTTTACAAGTCGCAACATTAATGTATATATAATTTTCTATCTTTTATAAGTTGAAAGATCGATGTTAATGAATTTTTTGTGAGACATTAGAAATAATTAAAAAAAATATGCATTCCACATATATTTATTTGAATAATGATTAAAAAGAATGTAAGCAATAAATTGTTTTTTAATAGAAAGTCTAACCACCACATTATAACCCATTAATCGAGGGTTGGAGACAGATACGACAAACACATTGGAAGGGTGGAGAGATTTGATTACCGAGATGGCTAGGGTTTTCTGCGGGGTGCTTTAGGTCTTCGTCGAAAGGGCTCCAACCTGCCCTCGATGCTAATGATGGCCACAATGGTGGTGCTTGGCGCTCTTGTAATGTGATCAGACTGAATCTGAAGGGTAGGAAAGGGTTTCTAAATGAGTTTACAGACTTCTTGACCATTCGCATCACAACAGTGAAGGCTTCTAGATTGAAAGGTTATTAATTAGCAGTGCATGTGGTACTTTTGATAGAGCCATCCTCTGACATAGATATGCCTTTCAAAAGGTCGAATTTGGAGATATTCTCACCTATTTGAGGTATCTTGTGTCGATATAGTTGCATCCCCATAAATCCAAGTTACAATGCTTACTTAGCGTCAGATATATACTTATGCCAAGTGAGAGTGGTATGCTCGAAGAATCAAGTCATCTTAGGGATTAGCAACGTTGCTCTGTTGTGCTTAATGAAAAAGAGGGTGAGAAGATACATGTTTTTGTTTTGGTTTTAGCTGGGGTCAGAATGGAGTCGAAGGAGCACACTGTCCATGGATCTATGGAATCATATCGCAAATCACTCGCCTAACGACAAGGATGCACTAGTTTTTTAGATGGATTTGTTTGGCAAAGTGCTTTTTTCAATATATATGGCAGAGTTCTTTTGGATCCTCTCTCAATCTTCGAAGTTACACGATACTTCAAAAAATTTGAAGGAATACAATAGTCGTAATCAAGGTCTGGAAGTGAGAGCTCAATTACCAATTTCTATAAAAACCCTTGTTGGGAAATCAATAATCATAAGGGTTTGGGTCGGGGATCTTATGCAACATCTTAAACAAAAGATTCAAGAAAAGATGGGTATTTTAGAAAAGTTTCAAAGCTTGATTTATGTAGGGAAATCAATGCAAGATGACATCAAGTTGCAGGATTATGGCATAGAACGTGATTCATCCATCATCTTAAACATGAGATTGCATGGAGCATATCCTGGATCTAGTAACACTAAAATTTAGTGTAACACCCCCTCCTAGGTCTACCCAAAGTAACCATGACAACTGGGGTAAACACGAGACCAGAAGCTACTATGATCAGATTCAACCTCTTATGTGACCTTAAGGAAGTGGAATCGACAGAACATCACATGCAGTCATCCAACATCATCAACATAACCCTAAGGAGACAAGTCAGCCACTCAGACAGCTTGTCCTTGGGTCCCACTGATGTTCTGGATCTCTTAGGCCACAATTGCTCTCATGCTATGGGCAAGGGAGCGACCAACAACCTAAAGTCACTCTCACAGGCCTGCCTGCCTGCGACTGTGAACCAAAATTACCAGTTATGTGCCAATGACCCCAGGATTTAAGCCACTTTTCTAGCCCAAAATCCTAGCCTCTGCCCAGAACTTGCTACAACCTTCAGAATTCATTAAAGACATGATAACAATACTGATAAATCAAAATCAACCTCAGGACTAGGCCTAAGCATCCCCAACCGGGACTGACATTCTGTCAAACACTGGGCATTAATGCAACTTACAGGTCTAGGATACAAGACATAGCATAAATGACTGAAACAACTTACGAAACATAACCATAAAGATCACCTCCTTCTTCATTGAACTACTACATCATCAATTAGGTTTTGCATCCACCCATTTAAGAGTTACAAGTAAATACATGAAATAACCATGACATGAACCAGTCATTTAAACATGCTTATAACCAGCATAAAACCATGTAAATATCAGAGATAAGACAACCATTAAATCCATATATAAATCAATGAAAAAGTAAGAGAACTTGGCTTTTATTAATCATAGGAAAATCCGACCAGGTTCGGGACTTCGATGTACCATCCAACCATAGACATGGCTGAACCAAATCTCTCTTTCAGTCAGTCACCCCTGTGCCATATTCCAAGCATGAATGTGGGATCTCATAGAATAACCACTCCAAGAACAACCAAGGGAATCTATAGGTTAAACCACCTCCACCCTCATTAAACTGTGGAAATGGAACTTGAGACCACCTCCGCCCCGGATTTTGAAATCCATCTAGCAAATCAAAGCTCAAAAACTGAAATAAACATCCCAACATACCATGGCATCTGGAAAAAGGAAAGGCTAGGTTGAAAACCACTGTCATAACCCGGAAAACCATGCCATCGACAGCAAGATAACCATACACCAACATGAAAAGCCATGCATGTCCAAACCAAATAGGAAGTCACACGTGCAAAAGGTTACCTGCAAGTATTCCTGTTGAAGCTGCTTGATCCTGCTCTTCTTCCTTGATCCTCCCTTTCCTTCCTTTCCCTTTGCTTGTTTGTCCTTCCTTAATCCAAAGTTAGAGTGCTCCAAGAAAAATCTAAGTGACCAAGAGAGTGAGAGAGAGAATAATGAGAGAGCTCCAAACTTGAACTTAACAAAAGCCATGAACTGGTCCTCATAAGCCTTTTTGTGCATGAGGCCTCTAATTTCTTCATTTTCCATTATTTTCCTTCAATTTCCTCCTCACATGCAACCTGTGACCTTTCACCTTACTTTTCTCCTAATTTCCTTTATTTTAATAAATAAATGTGCCAAAACGCCTTTTTTCCTTTTAATGCCTTTGCCAATTTTCCTTAGCCAAAACGCACATCTAGTGATTCCCACTAGGATATATTTTCCCAACATTCAGCTTGAAATAAGTGTCCCTTAAACGTAGTCTTATTTTGCCTTTATTAATTTTTATTACATGAAATTTTCACCAAGGATGTTACAGAACTCTCCCCCTCAGGGAACACCGTCCTCGGTGTTAAACCACACCATGACCTTAGCAAAACGTTGAAAAGCAAACATACTGCCCATGGAGCTTTATAACTTAGCTTGTTGCAGTATTTACAATGAAAGACTTGCTCGAAAGCAAAACACCATGACAATATAACAACCATAATAATATGACACCCATACCACTTATTGGAGCTTTATAAATTAGCTCGTGGCGGTATTTACATCCATATACATATACCAAAACATCAACAAGACATATGCCAAACATATAACAACATCAAACCAAAATTCCTTTGCCTCAACCAGCAAACAATGAAGGATACAGGGCCCGCATATGATATGCCATCTCCCGTGTAGCTTATTCAAGCCCAAAGTGATTCCACTGCACTTTAACTTGCTCTATGGCTTTGTTCCTGAGCATGAGATGTTTCTGCTGCAATATGCACTAAGGCTTCGACTAGAACTCTCCTTCTTGCTCCACTTGCAATACAAACCAATCAATAACATGATCAACATCCTTTATATACTTCTTAAGTAATGAAATATGGAAAACATCATGGACTTTCACTGTTGGAGGTAGTGCAAGTCGATATGCCACTAGTCCAATCCTCTCAAGGATCTCAAAAGGCCTGTAATGTCGTGGTGCCAACTTGGCACATTAACTAATCCTAAAAGAGCTTTTCTTGGGCTTGAAGTGCAAATACACATGCTCCCCAACCTGAAACTCCTTGAACGACTTGTTCCTATCTACATAGCTCTTATGCCTATCCTGCATTGCCTTTAGATTCCTCTTTATAACATGCATTTCCTACTCCATGTCTGCCAGCATATATGGTCCAATAAGTACCATGTTCATTGGATCACTCGAGATGATAGGAGTATTACAACTCCACCCATATAATGCCTCGAAAGGACTCATCCTCAATGACTCCTAATAACCATTGTTGTATGCGAACTCAACCAAGGGAAGATACTCCTCCCATTTCCTCTGCTAGTGCATCACGTACATCCTCGGCATATCCTCCAAAATCCTATTGACCCTCTCTATCTATCCATTTGTCTACTGATGATAAGTTGTACTAAAGGGAAACTCTGTACCCAAGCTTGCAAATAGCTCCTTCCAAAACTTGGAAGTGAACTTTGCATCCTTGTCCGACATAATCTTCTTTGGAACACAATGCAGTCTCATTATCTCTCTGATGAAAACTTATGCTACCTCATGGGTTGAATATGTAATCTTCACTGGAATGAAGTGAGCTACGCTGCTCAACCTATCAACCACGGCCATAATAGAATCATGTTGCTTCACTGTTCTCGGAAGACCTGTAATGAAATCCATGGAAATGACCTCTCATTTCCATTCCGAAATTGAAATAGGTTGAAGCAAACCACCTGGATGCTTGCATTCTGTCTTTACCTACTGACAATCTAAACATCTAGCCACGAACTTTGCCACTCCCTTCTTCAGATTCGGCCAATAGTAAAACTTATTTATCGTTGTCAATGTCTTCTAATATCCCAGAGGATCCGAGTATGGCTTAGCGTGAAACTCCCTCAAGAAAAGCTTCTTAAGCTCACTGCAATTCGACACATAGATCCTATTGCCAAATCTCACCAAATCGTCTGTCATGAGACGATAGTCTACATCCTAATCACCTAAACCTGTACTCTGTTGTAACCTGTGCATGATCTCCATGTATTTTTCATCCTGTTGTCCTACCTGCAAGATCCTATCCTGTAACTCTGTCCCATAAGATCTCATAGCTGCTATATGATTTACATGTACCTTCCTGTTAAGAGCATCTGCAACCTGGTTCTCCTTCCCTTTGATATATCTGATCTCGAAGTTGAACTCGCTAAGGGTAGCCAACCATCTATCTTTCCTGGTATTTAGATTTGGTTGGTTAAACAAATACCTCAACCCACTGTGATCGCTCATTAGCACTAACTATCTGCCCAAAAGATAGTGTCTCCACATATTCAATGCATGTATGATCGTTTCCAACTCAAGATCATGTGTTGGGTAGTTCTGCTTGTTCTCATTCAGTTTCTGTTACTCATAACACACTACCTATACTTCTTACACAAGAACTCCACCAAGTCCTCTCTTGCAAGTGTCTGTACACACTACAAACTCCTTGTCCGGATCCAGAATCTTCAACACTGGTGCATGTGTCAACAACTGCTTACGCTGCTCAAAACTAGCCTCACATTCCTATGTCCATTCAAACTTCTTACCTTTCCTCTGCAGTGATGTGATAAGATATGTAATGCGTGAGAAGTTCTTAATGAACCTCTAGTATTAACCTGCCAATCCCATAAATAATCTCACCTCATCTACATTCTTAAGAGCTGCCCACTCGATGATGGCCCTTGTCTTTTCTGGATCTACTGCAATGCCTTCCTTGGAGACAACATGTCCCAAGTAGTGTACCTCAGTCTAAAAGAAGTTTCACTTTCTAATCTTAGCATACAATTGATTCTCTCTTAGCAACCTCAACATTGTTGCTAAATGTTCGGCATGATCTTCCTCATTTTTAGAATATACCAGTATGTCATCAATGAATACAATAACACACTTGTCCAAGTAAGGATGGAACACACTATTTATCAAACACATAAATGTAGCTAGACCATTAGTCAAACCGAATGGAACAAAAACAAACTCATAATGCCCATAACTTTTCTTGAACGCAGTCTTGAAGTTATCCTATTCCTTGACGCGTACCTGATGGTATCCCGATCTTAGGTCGATCTTAGAGAACATTGTTGCTCCCTTTAGTTGATCAAACAAATTGTCAATCCTTGGAAAAGGGTATCTATTCTTGATCATTACCTTGTTTAGCTTCCTATAATCAATGCACAATCTGAGAGTACCATCTTTCTTCTTTATGAACAACACTGGTGCACCCTGAGGCAATACACTCGGCCTAATGTACCCCTTGTCCAACATTTCCTTATATTTCAACTTTAACTCAACCAACTCAGGTGTGCTCATCTTGTAAGGTGATTTTGATGCTGGAGCTTCCCCTGGCACTAACTCAATAGAGAAATTTACCTCCCTGTGAGGTGGAAACTCTATAATGTCCTGAGGGAATACATCCTGAAAATGTTGCAAAACTAGGTACCTGCTCAACACATCTACATCCTCAACCTCCTTACCATTTCACTAGAAATGTGCACTGAAAACATTACACGACCTTTTCTGCGACTACGCTTAGCTTGCATAGCGGTAACCATCCTCGCTGATGTAGGCTTCTTCTTTCCCTGCAAAGTCCTCTTTTCCCCACTATCATCTACACACTCAATGGCCTTTTCGAATAAATCCACTTTGGTTCTGTGAAGGTATAGCGAATCCATACCCAAAAGCATGTTATACGATCCCAATGGCAACACATTCCAGTGTACAGTTGTAGGCATACTGTTTAACCCAAATGCACAAGCTCTTACCCAATGGTGAACTCGCTTCTTTGTACCTGTAGCCAACTGTACCAACCAAGATTCTGGATGCACTTCTTTTCTCAAACCACACTTATCCACCAGGTCAAGATTAATATAACTATATTTAGATCTAGGATCAATCAAAATAGAAACAACTTGATCACAAAGATTACTGTCCATCTCAATGATCGATGACTGATGATCTGCCTGCATGTTGTCTACAATTGCATAGATCTGAGGAATGTTATGACCAACATCGCCCACTGTATGCACCTCCTGAGCACTATAGATATGGGGTCTACCACCACTATGATAGTGCGGACAATCCTTCTTATGATGATCCTTACCACATATCTAACACTGCAATGGTTCCCTACCACCACCTCTAGCCTGCTACTCTCTGTGTCCTTTCTCAGTTGTATTGAATCTCTTGTAAGGAACTACATTTTCTTTTTGACTTGCATATTGAGGTCTTCCTCGATTTGGTGGTCATTTTCCTTTATCTTTCTCATTTCCCTTCAAGTCACGCTTCGACTCAACTTTGCGCTTCGACTGCTCATAATAATGCTTTAACTTTTGGATGGCCTCCTCCAACGATCTAGGCTCATCGAACTCAATCTAGTCTCTGCATGCTATTGACATTCCATTGATGAATCTCTGAACCTTGGCCTTCTCCTCCATAAGGTAAGACACATATCTCAACAACTCCAAAAACCTTCCAGTATACTCCTCATCTGTCATAGAACCCATCTGCAACTCATAAAACTCCTTAGCTCTGTCATCATAGTACCTCTCTGACAAGTACTTCTTCTTGAAGAGGCTTTCAAATGCATGCCAATTTGTTATAAAATTATATATTACAAAGCAATGGAACACATAAAATATTGCATAAATATAAACACAGAAAACGCATAAAACAAGAGAGACACAGAATACGGGTTCACCCAGTTGGGCTATGTCCACCCGATAGCCCAGTCCTTCCTTTCTATTACAGCAAAATGAAGAGCCACAACCTACAGCAGATCTCTGTATATCCTATTTCTCTCACAGTCTCACCTCTCTACTTCTCCTTGGAGAATACACATATAATTATATAGACCAATACATGCCCTCATGCAAAGAGAGGGGTTGCTCTAGGGCAAAAACCCTAACTAACATAAGTTTACGTCAGATCATCCGCTAATGAATGGCCCAGATTGACTAGAAATTACTATACTTTTACGAGGCAATTTTACATCCATTTTTGCTTAGGGGGTGCTACCCCCGAGCCCATCAGGGTAACGTGGCCCGACCCCAGTTGGGGGGATCAGCCCCCCGGACCACAGGGGGACAAGTCCCCCCACACCCCCCCGTGTGGAGGGGTGTACAAACTTCCTGGGGTATACATCCGGCTGAAACAAAGACCTCTGAACAATCATGCTCCACACACAACACAAGTCAAATCATCTTCATTAATACCTTTAACATTCTTCACATCTTCCCACCAAATATTTGCTTTACCTTTGAGACTAAAAAGGGCTATCCTTGCTTTCATGTTTTTTTGAATAATCATGCAATCTAAATAATTTCCTCATACCAAGCAACCATGCCTTTATATCCTGCGATTTCTTCATCTCTCCATCAAAGGTAGGTGGCTTCTCTTTCTTGAAATCATCTGGCAAGTATCCCCTATCACTCCTCCTATAAGGATGTTAGCAATGATGATCACGATGTCTATCAGAACCAGAACTAGAATAGTAAATGTGTCCAGTACCTCTCCTATCCGGAGTGTCCAACAACTTACCATCTCTAATCGTGTCAAATCTATTTGACCTATGACCACCATAAGACATGTGTCTACTAGGAGACCTACTACTATATGCCCTGTTAGTTCTGTCCTCTTGCCCATGGCTGATCCGAAGTGGTCCCTGTCGTTGCAATCTAACAAACTCTAAAGTAGTATTGCATTCACCTCTACTTGTTTCTCTTATGTTTGCATGATTTTATCATTGCCCACTTTGCAACTCCTTATTTCTTCCCACAAATTTCTCAATGGGTCTTCCAAATCAGAAGGATGCCCCACACCATGCTTCTCATCTGATGCTTAGGGAGATTTTATGTAGTCTACCACCTTGCTAGCCATTTTGTCTCTTTCCTGCAAGGCATACTATGTCAGCTAAACCAATTACAATAAACCAACATACCTTAGCATAATTAGGGAGGATACCTTGTCTACAATTTCATCAAGTCAACGTGATACATATATAACATAACCATAATAGCATATAGACATCTATCGAATAAATGCATCAACACATAAACATCCTTCTAGGTAGGGTCCAATCATCAATGCAAGGCAATATCAACAATGCATGCTATGACCTTATGCATGACAACAACGGTTATTCCATCGTACACATTGCCTCATGTGACCATCAACATGCATAAGCAATGGCTAATCAACTCCACATACACATAACCGCATATAGTCGAGCATAAGCAATCAATTCTTGTAACAAACCTACAATGCTGATACATGTAATCAAACAATCAAGAGTGTAACCCAACATACAAGGATGTAATCAAGCTGCATATAATCAAGTTGCATATAAGCTGCATATAATCAAGTAGCCAGTCATATACTTTTGATGTTACATTCCACAAAATCACATCAATTTCCTCATGATAACCTTACTACAACCATGATCAACATGATGCAATGCAACAAGCACATGGAACACAAGCGTAAGAGACACACATGCAACTAACATGCATGCATGACCAACACACATCGCCCATCCAGTTTGAGGGGTGAACCATGCTCTGATACCAATCTATAACACCCCCTCCCAAGTCTACCCAAAGTAACCATACATGAGACAAGAGGCTACTATGATCATATTTTACCTCCTATGTGACCTGAAGGAATTGGAGTCAACGGAAGATCATGCACAGTCATCCAACATCATCAACAAAACCCTGAGGAGACAAGTCAACCACTTAGACAACCTGTCCCTGGGTCCCACTGCTATTATGGATCTCTTAGGCCATAGTCACTCTCATGTTATAGGCAAGGGAACAACCAACAAACTAAAGTTGCTCTCAAAGGCCTACCTGCTAGCGAATGTGGACCAAAATTTCTAGTTTTGTGCCAGCGACCTCGGGATTTAAGCCACTTTTCTAGCCCAAAATCCCAGCCTTTGCCCAAAACTTGCTACAACCTCCAGAATTCATTAAAGACATGATAACAATGCTGATCAATCAAAATCAACCTCAGGATTAGGCCTGAGCATCCCTAACCGGGAATGACATTCTGTCAAACACTTGGCATCGATGCAACTTATAGGTCTAGGATACAAGATAGAGCATAAATGACTGAAACAACTTATGAAACATAACGAGAAGGATCACCTCCTTCTCCATTGAACTACTACATCATCAATTAGGTCTTGCATCCATCCGTTTAACAATTACAAGTAAATACATGAAATAACCATGACATGAACTAATCATTTAACCATGCTTATAACCAACATAAAACCATGTAAATATCAAAGATAAGATAGCCATTAAATCCACATATAAATCAGTGCAAAAGTAAGATAACTTAGCTTTTATTAATCATAGGCAAATCGGATCAGGTTCAGAACTTCCACATACCACCCGACCATAGACATGGCTAAACCGAATCTCTCTTTTAGTCAGTCACCCCCGTGCCATATTCCAAGCATGAATGTGGAATCTCATAGAAAAACCAATCCAAGAACAACTAAGGGAATCCAGAGGTTAAACCACCTATGCCCTCATCAAATTGTGATCACACCAAAACCGGTGCTCCGATCACATCCAAACAGAACATGGAATACCATCTGGAATCCATCATTATCCTTGAGGAATCTTCCATCTCCTTGTCTCTCGGGATTTACCACAATCCAAACCCAGATCACTAGGCCCTAAACCGAGACATCTCCCTCAGTCTTTACCGTGTATCTTGCCAAAACCGGTCAAGGGATTCCTAGGCATTTGGGAATGGAACTTGAGACCACCTCCGCCCCAGATTCCGAAATCCATCCGGCAAACGAAAGCTCAAAAACCGAAATAAACATCCCAACATACCATGGCATCCGAAAAAGGAAAGGCTAGGCTGAAAACCACTGTCATAACCCAGTAAAACCATGGCACCAAACCCAAAAGAAGCATACACAAACATGCAAAGCCAGGCATGTCCAAACCAGCTAGGAAGTCACGCATGCAAAAGGTTACCTACAAGTATTCCTATTGAAGCTGCTTGATCCTGCTCTTCTTCCTTGATCCTTGCTTTCCTTCCTTTCCCTTTACTTGTTTTTCCTTCCTTGATCCAAAGTTAGAGTGCTCTAAGAAAACTCTAAGTGACCAAGAGAGTGAGAGTGAGAGAATAATGAGAGAGCTCCAAACTTGAACTTGACAAAAGCCATGAACTGATTCTTAGAAGCCTTTTTATGCATGATTCCTTTAATTTCTTCATTTTCCATTATTTTCCTTCAATTTCCTCCTCACATGCAACTTGTGACCTTTCACCTTGCTTTTCTCCTAATTTCCTTTATTTTCATAAATAAATGTGCAAAAATGCCTTTTTGCCTTTTAATGCCTTTATGTTTGCCACTTTTCCTTAGCCAAAACACACATCCAATGATGCCCACTAGGATTTATTTGCCCAACATTCAACTTGGAATAAGTGTCCCTTAACCATGGTCTTATTTTTCCTTTATTAACTTTTATTACATGAAATTTTCACCAGGGTTGTTACATCTAGCTTCTTTCAAGGACACGATAAAAGGAAAGACTGAATTGCATAACAAATATGATCAACTCCCCAATATCCCTGGTCCCTATATTGTGGAACAGATGCATCAGGTGCTAGATTTGAGAGTAAACCTTTCAAAGGTCAATGATCTTTACTCTGACTTTCATTTCTCGAGTAGTGATATGCAAATTTAATATTTTCTGGCCTAAGACGAAGGAACTTCATTAGTTGATATTTTCCCCCTGAACTAGAAATTTTGATATTCACTTATGTTCTAGGTTTTTTTTTGTAAAATTTGACACATCAAAAGAATCATTTGGATTATGCTCTAAAAGAGGGACCATGATTTTGGGGTAGTCTGGGTCTTTTTATGTCTCCATGGTTTCCGGGTTTGATGCAAATTCCATGATGGTTTCCAAAATGCCAGTATGGGTCACGTTACATAATCTCCCTTTGCATTTTTTGCATCATAAAGTTTTAGAAGGAGTCAATAATTCTTTTTTTTTTTTTTTTTGGGGGGGGGGGGGGGGGATTTAAGGTGGATGTAGATAAAGTCACAAAAGGATTTTTCACTTTTTCTAGGATATATGTAGAGGTAGACCTCAATAAAGGTTTACCCGGATCGTATTATCTTGCTTTATAATCAGTGGTCCCAACCTTTGGATTTTGAAAACACAACATTCAGATGTCGTATTTGTCTTCAAACTAAACACTTACAAAATTTGTGTCCTCAAGAAAAGAAAGAGACCAAAAAAAAAGACAATCCCAAAATCCAAAGGGATGGCAATTCTCAGATCCATAGGATGTCAAAGCAAAGGAGGACAAAAGTCTAGAGAACACTATAAATATTGTTGAACATAATTCCCAAGAAGTCATAGAGAAGAGGGGGGTTGAGCAAGTAGGATCAATGGTTCCAAATTTGATCAAAGTATCAACGCATATGGTTCCCCAACAGTAGAATGAGAAGACAAACTCTATGTTTGTCAACTCAATTGTCTTAAATTGATTACATAAATTAGCGACTGGAGTTGGTAAACTTATGAAGTGCAAGTGCACAATATATGCTAGAAGCCTTTTTATTAAGTTGGATTTATTAATTGATTGAGTTACTGGAAATGTGTCTTTAAGTTTTGTATTCCTATTTCAAAATGAAATTAACATTGCTATCTAGTGAAAATAAAATGATTGTGAATTTAAAGCTATATTTCTTACTTGAAAAATGAAACCATAAAGAACTCACACTTGCATAATGAAAACTATATTAACTCACACTTGCTTCAAAATTGAAAGTTTAAGAAAGTAAGTGCAAACAAACCACTCTTCTTATGAAATTAAACTTAGGAAACTTTTAAATAAAAATGCTCTAAACATAAAGCTGAAAGAAATCTATATACCGAAATCTATAGAGAGAAACATCTTATGATATGAAGTTGAAATGCCTTTTAATGAAATTCCAAAGAAATCACAAGGAAATCACTGGTATTTTGATGATTCAAATAAGCTTCAGAAACTATAAAAGAGAGTTGTAAAGCCACCATAAGAAGATAATGAACATACGTGAAAATACTACAACAAGTAATAACAAAAAGGAAAATCTACAAGTTAAAAACCCTCGCTGTTTTCAGGGGCCCTCCACAAACAGGCGGTTTCAAGCTTGAACGAACAGTTAACTGCGCATCAAGTCTTCAAAGGCACTTCCATTAAATAAAAACATAGAGTTTCAAAATGATTACAATAAAAAAATATTTATTCACCATCATCCCCTATTTTGTCAAGCCTCACGCTATTTATAAAAGTCATTCAATAAATGTTTGAGGCTTTCATGCCTACTTTCGGCTAATAGAGTTTTGATTCAAACTATCAAACTGAGATTCCTAATTTTAGCTTCTAACAGATAACAATTCACTCACAATTTGCTATTCATCAAAGCAAATCGTGAGGCATTTTTATCTCGGATTCTCGCTTGCTTGCTCCAGCTACTTGTTGACTTTTTCCTTTGACCACACGATTCAGGCTTCCTCTAATGATTTGGTGTAGATAAATAGGAGGAGATCATTGAGGGGATCAACCTCTTTCTGCCCATATCTCTCTTTCCTTGAATGACACCTCAAACCCTGTTCAACAATGGAGTTGGCTATAGAAATGGATGTTAGTTGTAGAATTGCATGAATCCGATAGGCAATGAAAAATTTAACTTAATAATAAGGAACATTTTTGAAATATGAAATATAGGATAATTAATACCTTATCTATGTCAAAAAACCTACAATTCGATGCCGATCAAGTAAAAAATAATGGTCAAGGAGAAGGAAAATGAGTAAAGAAGAGTGTCAAGATAAAGCATTCATGAGGCTCTACATTCCCCCACAGGAAGTTCATTGCATGTCCTCATGCAAAAATGCAAAAATTAGTGCCCTTGTCAACTACTGCATCTCCTTTGAAACTCGAGCTAACACATCTAAATTTGTCTTTTTCACCTTTTTCCTTGCCACTTCCATCCTTGGCTTCTTCATCAGAATTTTGTATTTCAGATTTATCACTTTTCTCTTAAGGACCTTATATTTTGTTTTAGCGTCTTATTTTTCTTATACCACAAGCCCAAATGTAAGAGAATATTGTTGTTTTGGATTCTTTGGATTTCATTATGCATCTTCAAGGCTTCATGTTCCTTTTGTATATGTCTATTTAGCATCTCCAGCACAAATATTTCTTGTTTTAAAATATTTATGAATGGAGGTTCTTGTGGGCTACTAGACTGATCTTCCTTTTCATGCATTGTTGAACCATATGTCTTTTTTGCAGCTTTCTTTTCCAGAGATTCGATATAATCGTATATCTCTTGTTGTACTGGATCTATCTCTGGTGTTCCTCGGCCTGGGATTTGAATGGGTGAAATGACAGTAGGTGAGGGTGTCATGTGCTTCTCTGTTTCCTCATATTCCATGACTTTTAGAGATGGTTCCTTCAGTGCTTGATTAATCCTGCCACTTTTTTGATGGAGGAGGGTTTTTTATTTGAATTCTTTTCTTTTCTGTTTTGACCTCCTTTGTCTCCTTGGATGTGTTTCATTCTCATAGGGCCTAAGCCAATGAATTTGAAATTTCCCTTGGAAACCTTTGAACTTTGAATCAAAAAGTAATGTCCAATCTCTTGACTGGAACTTTCTTTCTTTGATATATTTGTCATGCCATTTGGATCTCTGTTGTTGAACTAGGTTGGTTCTTTGGATTGAATGTTGTCTTATTTCATCAAGTTCATTTAATTGCTCCATCCTTTGTCTTTGTGTTTCTGAAAGGTCAAGACCCAATTTAACTGTTGTCTTGAAAGTTTTGACTTGAAACTCAATAGGAAACATGACTTGCTTCCCATAAACAAGTTGATAGGGAGTGTGCCCTGTAGTGTTTCTCCATGTGGCACGGTATGCCTATAAAGCTTCTAGAATATTTTCTGCCCAATTTCTTCTATGCAGATGCACAATTCTGGTGAGAAATGCTTAAATTACTTTATTGGTGGAGTCCACTTGTCCATTTGCTTGTGGATGGTATGGAGTGGACTTCCGATGTTTGATTTTGTACTCCTCCATTATCTTTTGTATAAACTTGGAGGTGAATTGAGTACCTTGATTTGTTACAATTTCCCTTGGGACACCAAAATGAGTAAAGATATCCTCGAAAAGAAATGAAACTACAACATTTACAGTAGCAAAAGGAAGTGCTTTAGCTTTTACCCATTTTGTAACATAATCAGTGCAAATAAGAATGTACCTTTCTGTCTCGATGGTGGATTGATTGGACCAACAAAATCTAGAGCCCATTTTTCAAAAGTCTCAATAAGTACCTAAGGCTATAGAGGCATTTCATCAGAGGGAACATGTTTCCCCATCCTTTGACAACTATCACATCTCTTGACATACTCCTTGGCATCCTTAAAAAGGGAAGGCCAATAGTATCCTAAGAGAAGGACTTTGTAGGAAGTTCTTTTGTCAACGAAGTGTCCTCTACATGGCTCATAATGACAAGCTTTTAATATCTCAAGTACTTCATCTTCTCTAACACACCTTCAGATGATCAGATCTGGCCCTATTTTATACAGTTCTTCATTTATACATGAATAAGATGCATTATTTTGAATTACCTTATTTTTTCTCAAGTAGATAAATATGATGGTAACTTCCCTATAGCCAAATAATTAGCAATATCTTCAAACCAAGGTGATTTAGTAGATACAACAATAAGATATTCATAAGGGAAATTGTCTTCTACAAGTGCATCATTATTATCATTTTGAATTCTAGACAAAAATTCAGCAATTGTATTTTGTTTCCTAGGTCGATCCAAAATAGTGATGTTAAACTCTTGCAACAATAGCAACCATCTTGTAATTCTGCCATTAGTGACAAGTTTATTCATTCGGTACCTAATTGTAGAAGGATCTATATGTACAAAAGTTTTGTAGCTAGTAATGTAATGTTTGAATTTATTTATAGCATGGACATCAATTAAAAACTCCTTTTCTGTTACAGTATAATTTAACTCTGCAGTAGTCAAATTTTTGTTGGTGTAATAAATGGCATAAGGAGTTAAATCCTTTTATCCTAGTACAAATCCTAAAGTTGTGTCTGAAGCATCAGTTGAAATGTGAAAAGGTAATTTCCAATTTGTTCCTCTAAGAATGGGTGCTTCAGAGATTTTCTCTTTTAATGTTTCAAAGGCCTTTTGGCAATCAGAATTCCAATTGAATTCACATTCTTTTGTGAACAGTTTGAAATGTGGAGATGCAATTTTTGTAAAGTTTTCTATGAATCTTCTATAATAACTAGTGAAACCAAAAAAACTTCTAACATCTCGTTGATAGGTTTGAATTGATAATTTAGAAATAACTTCTACTTTAGATGTGTCCACTATAATTCTATTTCTTGAAATATGGTGTCCTAAAACAATTCCCTTAGTAAACATCATAAAACATTTTTCATGGATTAATGAGAGATTTGCCTCTTTAGATCTAATGAGATTTTTTTCCAAATTTTTAAGAGCTTCTTCAAAATAATTTCCATAAACTGTAAAATCGTCCATATACACTTCCACACAATCATGAATTAGATTAGAAAAACTCCCAATACAACTCTTTGGAATGTTGCAGGTGCATTACATAATACAAAAGGAAGTACTCGGTAAGCATAAGTTCCCCATGGGCAAATAAAGGTGGTTTTATCTTGGATTCTGTGGCTACTTGGATTTTATTATACTCATTAAAACCATTGAAGAATGAAAAATATTTCTTTCGTGCTAATGTATCTAAAACCTGATCTATGAAACAAAGTGAAAAGTGTTCTTTTAAAGTGGCTTTATTCAATACACACTCTCCATTTTTCATTCTTTTTAGGAACAATTACTAAGGGTGAAACCCACTGACTGTCTGATATTGGATAGATGAAATTGACATTCAACAGTTTTTGTAGTTCCTCCTTAACAATTTCCCTTAGATTTGGATTCATTCTTCTTTGAGGTTGTTGAATTGGTTTGGCATTTTCTTCAATGTAGATATGATGTATACAAGTGTTAGGATCAATTCCCTTCATGTCAATATATTCCTATGTATAGGCAGAGGAATGTTCTTGTAACATCTTTATTAATTCTTTCTTTTGAAATTATCCCAAATTATTGTTGATATTCAATGTTTTTCCTTGAAAGATTTCAATTGTAGAATTGCCAAATTTTTCCATAGAATGCAAGGATAGTTGAAGAGATGATAAATATTCAATATTGTTTTGTTCTTGAAAACTCTGACTAGATTCACAATATGATTAAGATTCATTATTTTCTATTAAATTCAAAATTCAATCTTCCTCATCTATTTGTGAAGTAGCAAAGATTGGCCTTATATCAATGTAATCATCTATACATTCTTCATTTTCAACCTCTATTGTTGTTTATGCTGGTGGATACAGTGTGAATTTCTTTGTTGATATCCCATCATAAATGAACATATCACCAGATCTACAACTTATAAAAGCATCAGTTGTAGCTAGCCATGTTCTTCCTAGAATCAATGGATGTCCTTCTAAGTTATTCTTGGGTGTTAAAATCATAAAATCGACAGGGTATTCCAAAGAATCTAAGGATACATATATATCTTCTAATACACCATCAGGTTTGATTACATATCTATTTGTTAGTTGTAATAGTGTAGTTGCATATTGAAGATTAGAAAGTTTTAATTGATTCATAGTTTATTTACTCATGATGTTTATAACCGCTCTTAGATCAATCAATGTATTTGGGATCTCTACACCATTGGTATGTGTTTTCACAATGGGACTTTCTGAATCAAGATATCTCTGAATTGTTGCCTTACCCATCATGATATCTGCAGTTTTTCCAACTAGTTGGATTCTTTTGATTTCTTTTATTTTTCTTCCTAGTTGTTTTATGCTCAATTCCCTAATTGTCTTTGCAAAAATTGGTATTTCCTTAATGGCTTGTAGCAAAGGAATCTTTATGCAAACATTCTTCAGTTCATCTAACATGTCATAATCAAGCAATAAGTTTTGTATTCCTATTTCAAAATGAAATTAACATTGCCATTTAGTGAAAATAAAATGATTGTGAATTTAAAGCTATATTTCTTACTTGAAAAATGAAACAATAAAGAACTCACACTTGCAGAATGAAAACTAAACTTAGAAAACTTGTAAAAAAAAATAAAAAAAAAATAATCTATATACCCAAATTTATAGAGAGAAATATCTTATGCTATGAAGTTGAAATGTTTTTTAATGAAATTCCAAAGAAATCACAAGGAAATCACTCTTATCTTGATGATTCAAAGAAGGCTCGGAAACTATAAAAGAGAGCTATAAAGCTACCATAAGAAGATAATGAACATACGTGAAAATACTACAACAAATAATAACAAAAAGGAAAATCTACAAGTTAAAAACCCTCACTGTTTTCACGGGCCCTCCACAAACATGCGGTCTCAAGCTTCAACGAACAATTAACTGTGCATCAAGTCTTCAAAGACACTTCCATTAAATAAAAACACAGAGTTTCAAAATGATTATAGTCACACAATATTTATTCACCATCGTCCCCTGTTTTGTCCTGCCTTACGATATTTATAAAATCCATTCAATAAATGTTTGAGGCTTTCATGCCTACTTTCGGCTAATAGCGTTATAATTCAAACTATCAAACTGATATTCCTAATTTTAGCTTCTAATAGATAGCAATTTGCTTACGATTTTTTATTTAGCAAAGCAAATCGGGAGGTGTTTTCATCTTGGACTCTCGCTCGCTTGCTCTAGCTACGTGATGACTTTTGCCTTTGACCACATGATTCAGGATTCCTTCTAATGATTTGGTGCAGATAAATAGGAGGAGATCATTGATGGGATCAACCTCTTTTTTCCCATATCTCTCTTTCCTTGAATGACACCTCAGACCCTGTTCAACAATGGAGTTGGCTGCAGAAACAGATGTTAGTTGCAGAATTGCATGAATCCGGTAGCCAATGCAAAATTTAACTTAATAATAAGGAACATTTTTGAAATATGAAAAATAGGATAATTAATACCTTACCTATGTCAAAAACTTGTAATTCGATGCCTATTAAGTAAAAAATAATGGTCAAGGAGAAGGAAAATGAGTAAAGAAGAGTGTGAAGATGAAGCATTCACAAGGCTCTACACTCTGAAAGAGAGCTGAGTGGCTACAACTCCCAACTATGGCAGTTGACGAAAAGTGGAGAAAAAGAAGGGCAGAAAAGGGTAGTTGTAACACCCCACCCTACATTTACCGACTTTTACAAACTCTCCACGATAAACATGAGATGAGAGTTACTATGCGTGACCCGATTTCCAAGATACACTTATGGAAAATGGGATCCACATGTCTAAAACTTACTACAAACACCCAATGCAACATGATCACACTGTTTTCAACCTAGCTTGACCCAACGCTATTTCCTTTTAGTTTCATTTTCTCAAATTTAACACAACTTTGTTTTTTGGCAGTTTTTCAGGTCCTAAATTTATGAGGTTGTTTTTTAGGGCCTATACAACATTTTTCAGGGAAAATGGAGAGATTAAAAAAGTTCCAGAAATTGTTTCATATATTTTTTTTTTGGCCTCCTCATTTATATCTTCGAAGCGAGGTATTATGGTAGCCAAAAAAAGTTCATATGCCAAAGTTACGAGCCCAGGAAGTTGGCGGTCCAAATTATTCATTTATTCAAACACTTTATAAGCATGGTACCTTTATGTCATGAATGCATATATGTACAATAATTCATTAAATTCATTAGAGAATCATCAAGAAGGCTTGATGCCTCTCTTACTAACTACAACACTACACATTAGCTCATGCATTCATATAAGGTAACCAAAAGCCCATCAAAACATGGAATGGATCCATAACAAGAACAGATAATATAATGAGAAATATACCATGAATGTAGCCAATGTTTAACCAGAATGGAACCATGACAAACTAGTCATAAAATCATACATTAAATGAGTACTTGTGCTCATTAATCACAATAAGGAATAACACATATTAACATATGCAAATGCCAACCAAGTCAATGCCTTCCACGTACCACCTAACTATAGATTGGGTTGAACCAAATATTTCTTTCACCCAATCACCCCCATGCCATGTTTGAAGCATGAATGTAGGATCTCATGGGGTAAACCAAAATAAAACCAAACAGGGAATCCATAGATTAAACCACCTCCACCCTCAAGACACAATGATCTCACCTAAACCAGTCCAAAGATCACCAAACGAACACAAGCTTGGATGCCTCAGAAATTCTTCACCATATCCAGAGGAATTTTGTTGTCTCCACCCACCTGTCAAGGGCTTCCCAGAGAAAACCATCTCTACCCCCAACCCTTGGGATTTTCTTGAGACCACCTCACTCGGATAAAAAATCTTTCGGAAATCAAAGCTCAACCAAAAAGGAACCCACTACATCATGGCTATCCGGAAATGGAAAAGGCAAGGTTATGCACCACTGTTAATCCAAGCAAATCCCATTCCAATGATAGCAAAATAACCAAATGCATGTACCATGCATTCAAATCCCAACAAGGAAATCACACATGCAACTTGTTACCTACAATGTTGTCTTATTGTAGTTGCTTTCCAACCTTCTCCTTACGCTCCCTTGCTTTCATTTGCTTTCTTGCTTGTGTCTTCCTTGTTGTTATCCTCTTCTCTCCTCCAAGTGAATTCTAGAATGTCCAAATTTGTCCAAGAGTGTGATAGTTTGATCCAAGAGTGCATGATCCCAAGAGTAACAAGAGAGTAATAGAATGTTCTCCCTCTCCTTTTATTTTCTTTTCCTTTTCTCCTTCATTTTTCTTTGCAAGCATATTCTTGTCTCTTTATCTTCCTTTTCTCCTATTTTTCTTTTATTTATTTAATTAATTACCATTTATTGCATTTTGAAGATGCCAATGTCAATTTCCATACTCAATAATTAACCACAAGTGATGCCCACTATAATGTTTTTCCCCTTCATTCAACATAGAATATGTGTCCTATGACCTTAATGTTATTTTGTCTTTATAATGTCCTTCCAATTACATGGAAAATCAACCTGAGGTTGTTACAAACCCCTCCCCTAAGGGGAACATCATCCTCGGTGTTCTATGACACTTATGACCAGCAAACCATTGAACATGACAAACATATTGCTTATGTAGCTTTATAACATAGCTCAATGTAGTATTTACAATGACAAACTATTGAAAACCATGACAAACATACTACTTATAGAGCTTTATAACAACTCGATGCAGTGTTTACAATAGACATTTGCATATATAAATATATATACCCAACACATTTGCTCAACCAACAAATAAGGAAGGATATAATTCCCACATTTGATCAACCATCTCCCATGTAGCTTCAACGGGCCCAAAGTGCTTCCACTGCACTTTAACTTGCTTTATTGCTCGGTTCCAAAGCATGAGTTGTTTCTGTTGCAATGTGCATTGCAACTCTAGCTAGAACTCTCCTTGTGGTTCCACCTGCAATATAGACCAATCAATCACATGGTCAACATCTTGCACATATCTTTTAAGAAATGAAACATGGAAAACATCATGGACTTTCACTGATCGAGGTAAAGCAAATATGTATGCCACTGGTCCTGTAACACCCTCCTACCACATTTACCCAAGCTAACCGGTCCAGTGGGGTAAACATGTGACGAGAGGATACTATTGATGTGATTCAAATCCCATGTACATTTAAGTAAGTGGAACTGACAAAACAAACCCAATTTGACCTTACTCAGGAACTACAATCCCTTCAACAGACGACCAACCCATCTAGGTGCCTAACCCCGGAGATAACTTGTCTTTTTGTTGACCTAGATCCCTGACTGCTCCCATGACAAGCCATGCATGTGACTGAGGCCCTCCAGTTGCTCCCACAGCAAGGCATGCCATTGAATGTGGCCTTTTTCAGGCAATTATGTGCTAGCGACTGTGGCCTTTTTTCAGGCAATTCTGTGCCAACGACCCCAAATTTTGTGCCACATTTTTAGGGCTAGGACTCAAGCTATTGCCTAGAACTTCATGAAACTTCTAGAAATGTTAAATAACCATGAACTAAAGCTAATAATGCAAACATTGGTACAAGGACTTGACCAGACCCCTACTAGCCATGATAGACATTTCATCAAACATATCACAAATATGAAATCTATAAGTCATAACAACAGATTTGAGCTTAGGGGTCTCATACTTATATGAGATTCGTAAAGAATGTTTGATGTCTTATCACAATAGTTACATTATCATCTATTAGGTCATATATTCATTCACATCTCATGTATTAATCAAATCATGATGATAGCCATAACCAAAATCTATCATAAACCATACTTATAACCAACATACATAACAAGGATATAACAACCATAAGACTACATATGAACAAGTACATTTACACATGAAATAACAAAAGAGAAGGAGCTCATATTAATGAATGCATAAGTCAACCAAGTTAGGGACTTCCACGAACCACCCGACCATAGATTGGAATGAACCAAATCTTTCTTTCAGCCAATCACCCTCGTGACATATTCCAAGTACGAATGTGGGACTCGCAACAAAACCAACCAGGACTTCCTCAAGCTTTACTGTATATCCCACCAAGGGATTCCTAGGCCTAAAACCCTCATCAATTCAACTAGGCTTTACTGTAATCCCACCGGATCACTAGGCCTGTACAAGCATGGATGCCTTTGGATCTCTCCACATAAACAGTGAGTAATTATTCTGTCTCAACCTCTCAGCTTTACCGTGTATCCCGCCATTACTAGTCAAGGGTTTCCTAGGCCTACATGGTCACCACCCTCTGGGCTTTACCATGTATCCCACCATTACTGGTAAAGGGATTCCTAGGCCTATGAGGTCACTACCCTTTGGGATTTACCGTGTATCCCGTGATTACTAGTCAAGGGATTCCTAGGCCCAATCAAGGGTATTCACAATCAGGGTTTACCGTATATCCCACCTCGGGATTCCTAGGCCTTGTGATCAATCCTGAAACCACCCCACTCAGCTTCAAATCCAACCGATAATCCAGTTCAACAAAAATAAGAGAACCCAGTAACACCATGGCTATCCGAAAATGGCAAGGCAAGGCTAAAGAACACTGTCATACCTGGAAAAACCCATGATAATGATAGCAAGAGAACCAAAAACACACATGAATTCCAAAAATAGCAAGGAAATCATACATGCAACTCAATACCTGCAAGTAATCTTGTTGTAGCCGCTTGATCCTGCTCTTCCTTGCTTGATATTTTACTTCCTCTTGCTTTCTTGTCCTTCCTTTTTCTTCTTTCCTCCAATGTTGTGACCTTTCACCTTCCTTTTCTCCTAATTTTCTTTATTTTCATAAATAAAATGCCAATTAATGCCACTTTGCCTTTCCAAATCCTTTTCCATTGCCTTTGCCAATTTATCTTAGCCATATTAAAAGAAATGAACACCCACACTATGATGTTTTGTCCGACATTCAACTTGGGATAAGTGTTCCATGACCTTGGTTATTATTTTGCCTTTATTAACTTTATTACATGGATTTTTGACTAGCGATGTTACAGAACCCTCCCCCTTAGGGGAACATCGTCCTCGGTATTCAATGACACCCACCACCAACTAGACAACTAAAAAGCCAAATCATACTGCCCATGGAGCTTTATAACTTAGCTCGATGCTTAAATGATCATCCTGTTGAGAAGCAAACCAACATGAGAAACATAACAATATGACAATCATAATGACATGACACCCATAACACTTATTAAAGCTTTATAACACATCTCATGGCGGTATTTACATCCATATACATATATACATTTACCAAAACATCACACCAAAACATATGCCAAAAACATTCGCTCAACCAACGAATAGAGAAATATAAATAGCCCACATTTGATCCACTATCTCCCATGTAGCTTCATCGGGCCTAAAATGCTTCCACTACACTTTAACCTGCTTGATTGCTTGGTTTCGGAGCATGAGCATCTTTCTCTGCAACATACACTGAGGTTCTGGTTGGAATTCTCCTTTGGGTTCCACCTACAATACAGACCAGTCAATCACACGATAAACATCTTTAACATACTTCTTAAGAAAGGACACATGGAAAACATCATGGACTTTCACTGTCGGAGGTAGTGCAAATCGATATGCTACTGGTTCAATTCTTTCAAGAATCTTGAAAGATCCACAAAACAGAGGTGTTAACTTGGCACATGATCCAATCCTCAAGGAGCTCTTCTTTGGCTTGATGCACAAATACACATGCTCCCCAATCTGAAACTCCTTAAACATCCTGTTCTAATCTGCATAACTTTTCTGCTTGTCTAGTGTTGCCCTTAGATTCTTCTTGATTACCTTAGTTTCTTGTTCTATTTCTACCAACATTTATGTTCCTATCAACACTATGTTCACTGGATCACTCCAACTAATGGGAGTATTACAACTCCTCCCATACAGTGCCTCAAAAAGACTCATCCTTAGTGACTCCTGATAACCCTTATTGTAAGCAAACTCAACCAACGAAAGGTACTCTTCCCATCTCCTCTGTTGATGCATCACATACATCCTCATCATGTACTCTAATATCCTGTTGACCCTATCTATATTTCCATTTTTCTGTAGATGATAAGTTGTGTTGAATGCCAACTCTGTCCCCAAAGCTGCAAACAACTCCTTCAAAAACTTGGAAGTGAACTTAGTATCCCTGTCTGACACAATCTTCGTTGGAACACCATGCAAACTCACTACATCTCTAATGAAGACCTATGCTACATCATTAGTTGAATAAGTAGACTTCATGGGAATGAAGTGAGCTACCTTCATGAACCATGATGGAATCATGTTGTCTCGATGTCCTCGACAAACCTGTGATGAAATCCATGGAAATGACCTCCCATTTCCACTCTGGAATCGGAATCAACTAAAGAAACCCACCTGGATGCTTGCACTTTGCTTTCACCTGTTGACAGCCTAAGAATATAGCCACAAACTCCTCTACTTCCTTCTTCAGATTTGGCCAATGATAAATATTCTTCACCGTTGTCAATGTCTTATGGTATCCTGGGTGACCTGAATATAATTTTGCATGAAATTCTCGCAAGATAGTCTTCTTGAGCTCATTGTCATTCGGCACATAGATATTGTCCCTAAATCTGACCAAACCATCTGTTGTAAGACAATAGTCCACATCCTGAACACATGTACCTTGTTGTAACCTATGCAATAGCTCCATGTACCTATCATCCTGTTGTCCTACCTGTAAAATATGATCACGTAAATATGTCCCATAGGAGCTCATAATTGCTATATGATTTACATGTATCCTCCTGCTAAGAAAATTTGTAACCTTATTCTCTTTGCCCTTGTTGTACCTGATCTCGAAGTCGAACTCATTGATCATGGTCAACCATCTAGCTTGTCTAGCATTCAGATTCAGTTGGTCAAATAGATACCTCAATCCACCGTGATCACTCATCAGTACAAACCTCCTACCAAGAAGATAATGTCTCCACATCTTCAATGCATGGATGATCACTGCCAACTAAATATCATGTGTTGGATAATTCTGCTCATGCTCATTTAGTTTTCGTGACTCATAGCATACTACTTGTCCTTCCTGCATCAAGACTCCACCAAGTCCTCTCTTGCAAGAATTTGTACACACTACAAACTATTTGTCTGGATCTGTAATCTTTAGCACTTGAGAATTTGTCAATAGTTGCTTCAACTGCTCAAAACTTGCTGCACATTCCACTGTCCATTCAAATTTCTTACCTTGCCTCTACAACGACGTAATAGGATACATAACCCAAGAGAAGTTCCTAATGAACCTCTTATAATAACCTGCTAGCCCCATAAATTATCTTACCTCATCCACATTTCTAGGAACTACCCACTAAATTATAACTCTTATCTTCTCCGGATATACTGCTATCTCTTCCTTGGAAACCACATGTCCCAAGTAATGTACCTCTATCTGAAAGAAACTAAATTTACTAATCTTAGCATACAACTGATGCTCTCTCAGCAATCTCAATACTGCTGCTAGGTGCTTGGCATGCTCTTCCTCATTTTTAGAATATATCAATATATCATCAATGAAAATAACAACAAACTTGTCTAGATAAGGATGCAACACACTATTCATCAAACACATAAAGGTAGTTGGACCATTAGTCAAACCAACTGGAACAACAACAAACTCATAATGCCCATACCTGGTCTAGAAATAAATTTTGTAGACTTCCTCTTCCTTAATGTGTACCTGATGGTATCTGGATCTCAAGTCAATCTTCGAGAACACTACTGCTCCCTTCCGCTGGCCGAACAAGTCGTCAATCCTTGTCAACATATACTTGTTCTTGATGGTCACCTTGTTCAACTACCCGTAATCAATGCACAACCTGAGAGTACCATCCTTCTTCTTCACAAACAACATTGGTGCACCCCAAGGGCATACACTTGGCCTAATGTGTCCCTTGTCAAGAATTTCTTTCAACTGCAACTTCAACTCAACTAACTCTGGTGTGCTCATCCTGTATGGTGCCTTTGGTGTTGGTATTGCCCTTGGTACCGACTCAATGGAGAAGTACACTTCTCTATGAGGTAGAAACTCTAAAATTTTTGTGGGAAATACATCCTGAAATTGCTGCAAGATCGAGTACATCTTCATAACTTCCACATCCTCAACATCCTTACCTTTATCATTAGAAATATGCATTGCAAATAACACATACTATTTTATGTGACTGCACTTTGCCTACATAGTTGTCACCATTCTAACTGATGTTGTCTTCTTCTTACCCTGCAAGATTCTCCATTCTCCATTGTCATCTAAGCATTTAATAGATTTTTCATAGCAGTCCACCTTGGTCCTGTGAAGATACAAGCAGTCCATGCCCAAAAGCAAACTATATGATCCCAATGACAATACATTCAAATGTGCTTATGTAGGCATACCATTCAATTCAAATGCACAAATCTTACCCAATGATGAACTCTCTTCTTTGTACTTGTAGCCAACTACACTAACCAAGATTGTGCATGCACTTATTTATTAAAACCACACTTATCCACCAGGTCAGGACTTACATAACTATAATTAGATCCAGGGTCAATCAAAATAGAAACAACTTGATCACAAAGCTTACCGTCCATCTCAATAATATATGCTTGGTAATTCACCTGCCTATTATCCAACCCTACATAGATTCGTGGAATGCTCTTCCCAACATCCCCAACTATATGTGCTTCATGTGCACTATAAATCTGAGGCCTACCAGCTTGATTCTGCGGAAAATTTCTCTTGAGATTCTCATTGCCACATATCCAACATGACAATTTTCCTTTACCATCACCTTTATTATACTTCCCTCCATGTTCTGACCCATTAAACTTCTTGTAAGGTGCAACATATTCTTTCTCTCTTGCATTCTGAGGTCGTGTTCTTTTCAGCTGCCATTTACATTTAGCTCTGTCTTTCCCTTTCCAACCTTGCTGAGATTTTGTCTTATGCTTTGATTGCTCATAATAGTGCTTCAATTTCCCAATTACCTCCTTAAGCGACCGAGGCTCATCATACTCAATCTGATCTCTAAATACTAATGGAAATCCACTGAAAAATCTCTAAACTTTGGTTTTTTCATCATTATTATACAACACATACCTCATCAACTCCAGGAACTTGGCCATATACTCCTCATATTTCATCGACCCCATCTTTAAATCATAGAATTCCTTGGATTTGTTGTCATAGTACCTCTCTGATAAATATTTCTTTTTGAAAAGTATCTTAAATTCATACCAACTCAACTCCTTTGTCATGATGTCTCTAACCCGCTTCCATCTTCCCACCAAATGTCTGTTTTCCCTTTGAGGTTGAAGATAGCTATTATGGCCTTCATGTTCTCCGTGTAATCATGTAACTCAAAGAACTTCTTCATCCCAAGTAGTCATGCCTTTGCTTCCTCTGACTTCTTCAAATCCCCATCAAAGGTAGGTGGCTTGGATTTCTTGAACTCATCTGGCAAGTATTCCCTGTCACTCCTCTTGTAAGGATGATAACGATGAAAAGCATGTTACCTGTCAGAACTAGAACTAGAATAGAACTTGTGTCCATAACCTCTCATATCCGGTGTATCCAAGAGCCTATCATCTTTGATCATGCCATCCCTATCCGACCTGCACCCACCATGAGACCTACTTCCATATGCCCCATTAGTCTTAATCCTCCTGCCCATGGCTGATCCTAAGTTGTCCTTGTCTCTACAAGTCTGAAAAACTCTGAAGGATTACCGCATTGACTTCTGCTTCTTTCTCCTATTCCTGAATGATTTTGTCATTATTCGCTTTGCAACTTCTTATTTATGCCTTCAAAACTTCTCAATGTGTCTACTATGTTATGAGAGTTCCCATCAACATGTTGCTCATCTGATCTATAGGGAGAGTCTTGTGAGATGTAGTCTACCATCTTACTAGTCATATTTGATCTTCTTCATGCAAGTATACCATGCCATCTTAAACCAAAACATAACATAATCAACATATTGTTGGGTGTGGTTTTTTACCTATTTTCTGCACATTCTTTCTCTAGTTTTGACCTTTCTGTTCTCTAGGCCTATGACTTTACATGATCAAATTCTCTGTTTTCTTACCTTTTTAACCTATTCTACTGTCATGTTACTTTGCTATATTTTACCGAATAATACAAGGCTTTATTCCTTTTTGTGGCTAACTAGGAGAGTATTGAAGAAGTATTTTGGGAAGCTCTTATTTTCAGGTGATGGCTCGCGAGAACAAAGCTATGAAGCATAAAGGTAGTGTGGATTAACTATAGATAAGGGTAGAATGGTTTGTTGTTACACCCTGTATGTTGTTACAGGTTGCTGTTACACATTGGACGTTGTTACAAGTTGCTGTTGCACATTGGATGTTGTTACACCATGCGTCGATACAAGAATCCGTCGTCACACCAAAGGTGTTGTCGCCAGTGATGCCGTGACATCCCGAACTGCCATTCACTCGATGTTGTTACTCCAAAGCTAGCTAATGTGGGTACTATTCCACATAACAGTTGTTGGCAATAGGGATTGTTTATTTTTAAAGCAACAAGACCCAAGCAGTTGCAATCGTAACTGATGTATATTTGTATTTAGAAATAGGTTGTAACTACTTTTATTTTTTATTAGCATGAGAATCGTGAGATTCTCATGACTGATCTGTTTCTAATTTCAGGATGTAATAATTATAAAGGAAATTGATTTTTCATGTACAAGGACACGGCATATAGAAAATCATTGTTACTCTGCTTCTGTAATTCTGAGTTTATTTTTAATATCAATCAACACAGTGATAATGTTATTGTTCTTCAACTGATTCGTTAATCACTTTTGTGTTATTCCTGCACCCTGTTGAGGAGGAAGGGCCCTTCCTCTTTGGCAAGGATTGCAGTGATAGAGGTAGTGTACATTCTAGTTTAGTCAATTGATTTATGGTTTCTCGTTGTTGCTGTACAAATCGTGGGTTACGTTCGCTGTTGTTTCCATTTATATTATGTTGTTACACTGAGTTAATCAACAGAATAGTAGTAACCAACTGGAGTAGATATTAGTTCCTGTGTGGCGCACCCTTGCTTTGATAGCTGCGAAGTGTGATTTAATTTTGTAGTGTTTTTATGTCTACATGCATGGTTTGATTCAACAATTTAGATCAGCAACATCCTTTACTGTTTTCTGCATTTTCTTATTCTTGGCTGGAGTGTATCGACATAGACAGTGCGAACTCCATTGAAACAACAAGACCTACCCTGGGTTGACAATTAAATGTTGTAGTCTCAGTTAATTAAGATTGATTAAAACAACACCACATGTTGGCGTTGTTGCCAAGGATGGCAGTTGACTATATAGTTAACCAAGTTGTTTGTTTGATATAGAGTGTTCCTAGTCCATAGTTGTTGGGCGGTAAGATGAGAGGTAAGAACTTGCGCATCGCTCTAACATACCTGGGTGGGCTCACCATTGTTATTACTAGGATACTTAGGAAATTTTGATTTTTTGATTAGTTGGTCTTGAATTCTTCAGTTGTTGGGCAGTAAGATGATAAGTAAGAACCTGTGCATCGCTCTAATATACCTGGGCGGGCTCACCACTGTCGAAGACTGAGACACTTAGGGTGTGATTTAATACACATAGGGTCCATGTGTGCACTTGTAGGAATTGCAGAGATATTGAAATCACCCCCACTCTAATAAGTCACAGGAACGATGAGTTGTAAAAAGGAAAGGAAGGGTGAAAATTTGGGAAGGAAGGCATTTATCCAGGAACCAATCTCCAAGGCAAAAAAATAACAGTCCAACTCTCAAAGGAATGCAAGGAAAATAGGGTCGCAGAAAGTTCTTACTCCCATAACGAAAGCAAAAACCTCTAATTCCTCCATCTTGAGACCGTATCATTCTAAAGCTAGCGCCCATACCCCCAAGACCAAGGATTCAATTCATGAGCAAGAAGGGGAAGCTAGTAGCCAGAATTTGAGGACCAAGGGGCAAGGGGAAACTAAGGGGGAACATCAGAAACCTGAGATGGAAAAGAATTTGTTGGTTTATCAATATCCATATATAGGTAATGTGGTGAAACAACAAGCCCCAAGGGTATTTGAGGCACTAATCACATCTACAAGGCCATCACAAAAACAGTTTGAAGGACGTCTGCTACAACAAGGGTTAGAAGAATTAGTCATGGGGGACAACAATGACAACAATGCTAAAACATATGCTACTATCACCACCTTTGAGTTCCCAATCAGGGATATCAGAGGTGAAGCTCCTATGAAAAATATTCCTCTATCATTCTTACCATCCTTTCATGGGATGACTGTGGAAGATCCAGACACCGTTCTATTTGAGTTTGATGTCTTATGTAGAAGTTATGATTATACATTAGATGATCAAAAATTAAAACTATTTCTTGTTACTTTAAAAGGGGCAGCCTTGAGATGGTTCATGGGATTGGGCTTCGCTTCTATTCAAACATGGAATGATATGAAGGAGACATTCTTATCGAAATACCAGGACTATTGTAAAACTAGGAACTTAAGGTAGGAGATATTTAGAATGACACAGAAGGAGGATGAAAGCCTGGAAGATTATGTGGAACGGTTCCACTATAATCTGCAGAGGTCTAAACATAGCAATTTAGACCAAGAAATCTTGAAGACTATATTTATCAGAGGAATAAGGGATGACTGCCTTGACACCCTAAACCTATTAGGAAAAGGAGATATATCGCAAGAGACATTCACTGAAATTGTAAAGCTCTTCCTAAGATGATCTCGAGGAGGAGTACAATTCAGGATGCCTCTGTCTGCATATAAAAATATGCAGGCAGAGGAGTAACTAAAGCGGAGATCGGGAATTTGTTCGAAAATTTCAAGACCGATATGCTCACTACCCTCTCTACCTAGATAATGACAACGTAGATCAAGAAGATACAAGCAGAAGCTACCTCTGGCTGTGTTCTATCTGACTTGTCAGAAGAAACATCCTTAAAGGGAATGTGAATTGAACAAAATCATCGTGTGTAATATCTGTGAGCTGGAGCATTCGATGGGGCAATGTCCAAAGCTTCCTAGACTAAAGGCAGTACTCAGAGAATCAAGCGAGGAGGTGTAGTCCTCTTATTTCATTGCACCAAGGAGGCCATGGCAACCACGACCTCCAGGTATGTCTCAAGACTTTTCCTCTTTCAATTCGTGGAACAATGCATATAATACCCAACAATATCCGTGGAAATATGCTACCCCTCCTTCAGCATAGTTTCCTTCACCCTGGAACCAATGGTCTCCATCTCCTCCTGTTCGATATCCTCAATCCCAACCGTATCCTTGGAATCAAAATTGGAGAGGAAATGCCCAAAATTCAGCTCTGCTTAGACTACCCATGCAACAACAGTTGCAGTTACCTCCTTTCCAAGCTCCTGCTCCTCCACTAGCTGTGCGACCCCAACTACCTGTGCAACCTAACCCAAACCCAAACAATAGAGCAGCTCAGGGCACAGAGGCTCTGACTACCTTCTAGACCTACCTTATTACCCCCATGGGACTTAATGAAATACAATTGCGATCAGGCAAGGTAGTTAACCCAAGTCACTCCCCTATCATTACAGAGGAGGACTGTGAACCATCTAGAGGAGATGTTGGAGGCTTTGAGGTGGCTATTGCACCTGCAAGAGCGAACATAGAGGAAGTTGTTACATCTGTAACAGTCAACTTGCAAAGAACTGTTACTACTGTAACAACCAACTTGGGGAAGGCTGATACACCCGTAACAACAAATTCAATTGTTGTAATGCAGGACCCCCCGTATCCTCAGATATTGGCTGAACCTAGGATGACTTCACAGCCTAAACCTGATTTCCTTAGGGAGCTGCAAAATTTGCATGTACAAATTCCTCTGCTGCAAGCCCTTAAATATGTACCTATTTATGCTAAGACAATGAGAGATTTGTGCATTAAGAAACCTTGGAGGAACCTAAAGACCCTGCCACCCTACATGTGATGGGGAAATTATCCGAATTAATGTCTGCTCAGCCTCTCCTAACTAAGTACAATGATCCAGGAAATCCTACAGTCATTGTATACGTTAATGCTTAGCCCATGGCCAACACATTGATCGATCTCGAGGCTACCATTAATGTAATGACAAAGGACCTCTTTATTGCTCTTGGGCTATAGGGACTTAGACATAATCCTATTGTGCTTGAATTAGCAAGCAGGTCCCATGTTAAACTCGAGGGGATGTTAGAGGATATAGTGATTACAATAGCTTCCTAGAGATATTTGGCTGATTTTCTTATCTTACAACCCAAATCCAATTTGGGGGGGCATCCTTTGATCTTAGGGAGACCTTAGCTGGCCACTGCGGATGCATTTATAGGCTGCAGGTCAGGACCTATGGTGATCTCGGATGGCCAGGCAACATAGAACCTTAATCTTTATCCCCCAAAACCAAATGTGGATGTGTACAACCATTGGTGGGATGAGTTTGAGCATGAGTCAGATCTTTCCCTGCCACTCTTCACTCTGGGGAAAGCCCAATATTTCAAAATTGAGACAGAAGATGATGTCATTAACGGTTTTATTAGTAACTCACTTTCTGTCGCTTCTGTTAAGAATGCAAATGAGGAAGAAGAGGTGGAAGATATAGATTTTGAACAAATGAGAACCGCTTCGAATATTGATAGCATTCCAATTGAGATCGAATCTGGAAAGTTTATAATGTTAATCCCAACCTGACTGCTGAGCAAAACCAACGGTTGTTACAAAAATATAAAAAGGAATTTGCATGGGACTATACGGATATGAAAGGGATCCACCCTAACCTATGCACTCACCATATTTATTTGAAGGATGGATGTAAACTAGTCAGACAGCCACAACGCCGCATGAATCATGCACTAAAGGAGGTAGTGAAGGAAGAACTATGAAAACTCCTGAGTGCTAATTTTATTTATCCAATATCTGACAGTCAGTGGGTGTCACCACTTGTCATCATTCCTAAAAAGAATGGCAAGTGGAGAGTCTGTGTTGATTACAGAGAACTCAATAAGGCCACTCAGAAGGACCATTTTCCCTTACCATTTATAAATCAGGTCCTTGATACCCTCTCTGAAAAGAAATTATTTTCATTTTTGGACGGATTTAGTGGTTACAATCAGATACAAATTGCCCCAGAAGACCAGGATAAAATGACCTTTACTTGTCCCTGGGGAATCTACACATACAAAGTACTTCCTTTTGGACTTTGTAATGCGCTAGCAACCTTTCAAAGGGAAATATTGGGAATTTTTTCTAACTTGTTGCATGACTGCCTGGAAATCTTCATGGACACTTTTAAACCTTATGGAGATGCTTTTTAAACAACATTAGTCAATCTGTAAAAAAGTGATGGAACAATGTGTACAAACTAATGTTGCCTTGAGCACTGAGAAATGTCACATGATGATGACTGAAGGGATCGTGCTTGGACACTAGATTTATGCTGACGGAATTAAGGTAGACCCTACAAAAATAGAGGTAATTCTAAAAATTCCAACCCCCAAAACGCAAAAAGAGGTACATAGCTTTTTGGGGCATGCAAGGATTACAGGAGATTTATAGAAAAAATTTCAAAAATTGCATCGCCATTATTTTCCTTGCTCATTAAGGATGTTGATTTCTTGTGGACAAGGAAGTGTGAGCAGGCCTTCTTAAAGCTGAAATGTTGTGTATCAGCAGCTCCAGTCTTGCGAGGACCTCATTGGGAACTTTTGTTTCACATAGCTACAGATGCATTGGATATTGTTGTAGGTATTGTTTTGGGCCAATTGGAGGATAAGAAACCTTATGCTATTTACTACATAAGAAAAAATCTAACCCCGGCTGAGCTCAACTACATAGTGACCGAGAAGGAGTTCATAGTGGTCGTGCATGCCATTAGTGAATTCTGACATTACATTACTGGGTATCAAGTATTTGTACACACTGATCATTCTGCTGTTCGTTTTTTAATGAATAATCCAATTACCAATGGTAGGATTACACGCTGGTTATTATTGTTACAAGAATTTGATATCACTATTGTAGATAATCCTGGAAAAGATAATGTAGTAGCTGACTTTATTTCTAGGCTAACTATTGATGACAGTTGCACTCCCACTGAGGATTCTTTCCCTAATGAATATCTTTTTGCTATTTCTACTTACTCACATTAGTATGTAGATATAGCCAATTATCTTGCTGCAGGGAAGTTTCCACAATATTTTTCCTCCAAGGAGAAGAGAAAAATCATACAGCAAAGTGCTACATATACCTGGATAGATGGGAACCTTTATCACACTGGATCAGGTTTCCAGATCAGACGTTGTGTTAGAGAAGATGAGGTCTTTGATATCCTTAAAGCCTGTCATGAGGAACCTTGTGGAGGACACTTCGCAAACAAATAGATAGGATATAAAGACCTTTCAACAGGGTATTGTTGGCCAAAAATATTTCACGATGCCAAGAAGTTTGTGAAGGGATGTGATAGTTGTCAGAGGATGGGCCAACCACTGCAATCAAACGAGATGTCGTTATAGCTCCAAATCGTCTTAGAACTGTTTGAGAAGTGGGCTCTAGATTTTGTAGACCAATTAATCCTTCATCTAGACAAAGATCCTACATCTTGGTTTGCATTGACTATGTCACAAAATGGGTTGAGGCGAAGGCACTAACCAGAGCCACGGAGCAGGCTATCTCATACTTTTTGTTTGAAGACATCTTTGTCCAGTTTGGCATACCCAGGGAGATAGTTATAGTCGTAGGGCCCCAGTTCACATCTCATAAGATCCAGGACTTGGACGAGAAATATAAAATTAATCACAAAATCACAACACCTTATCATCCACAAGCAAATGGCCAAGTGGAAAGCACTGACAACGTCATTGAGGGGATCCTTACTAAGATTGTGGCCAATCACTGAGGAAATTGGGCTGACAAACTTCTAGAAGTGTTATGGGCATACAGGACTACATGGAGGAATACCACTGGATTCTCGCCATATGAACTTGTGTATGGAAAGAACCCTTCATTCCCCATTGAATTTAAAATCAAGATACTAAGGACAATATTGCAGGTCAATTTGGATTTGGCTACAACATAAAGGCAGAGATTGAACTAGCTCAATGAATTGGAGGAGAAACGGTTAGCTGTTATCCAACAAATAGAGATTATCCAGCAGCAGAGAGTTAAGTGGCATGACAAATTCATAAAGAAGAAGAAGTTCCAGAAAGAAGATTGGACTGTCTTATATGACTCAATATTTAAAGACTTCAAGGGTAAGCTCTACACCAGATGGCTAGGTCCCTATGAGGTAGATGTAGTCTTTAACAATGGGAGTGTAAATTTGGTGACCATTGACAGTGTGAGGACACCATTGCTTGCAAATGGGCACCATCTTCGGCTATATCACAATCCTACTTCAAGGGATTCATTTGTCAACATTGTCACAAATTCAGATCTACAGATTACAGGAACAGGGGAAAGCCCCCCTTTGCTGCAAAAATTTTAATTTTTCCAATAAGTGTAATAGTTGAAAATCAACTTCGGTTGGCGATTGTTACACCTTCTAAATTATATATATATAATAATAATAATAATAATAATAATAGCAATCTGGCTGTGAAAACCTTTCCAGGCGTACACAGACACTTTTTGTAGCAGTTGAAAACCACCTGGTGGCAGCTGTTACACACTCTGTAACAACATTTGTTATTTCAAAGCATATCTTACAATAAGTGTTGTTACATGACCTTTTCTTCTTTATCTTTTTGTATAAATTAAAATACTATATATCAGTCGTCTTGGTTATTACACCTGTAACAGCCGACGACTTTTAAGGAATAAACAAGATATTTTATTGTAATAAGTACCAGAACATCACCATGATCCTCGTCATCAGAATTAAGTTCGCACGTCTCGCTGTCGGAGCTTGGTTCGCGCGTTGCGCCGCCCATTACTTCGCCCCACGTCACCGAGGTATGTCATTAAAAGGTAATATTGAATTCATTTTATTTTGTAATTATGGCAACTTAACATGATTTTTGATGGTCGAGGACAGCTGTCATATTTAAGTCGGGGGGGAACGAATCATATTGCGACATGGCTATCGCATGATTTGTGATTATTCAAAAAATCTTGCAATTAAGGCCTGATGACCTGGTAGTTATTGTTACTAAATGTTGATCATACCAAAAAGGATAAGTGTACCATCGACGAGACCTCCCCATGACTCACCATTAAGGCAAAATTCAATGTGCAATACGAACCATGAGTGCCAAATCCAAATCCGAAAATCCTCACTTGCACCACCCTTCCACCCTACCATTTATCCCTGTTGGAAGCACTGAATCCCCATTTAGAGTGCTCAGAGAAGAGGAAGATAGAAGTGCAGGCTGAAATAACTAGGTTGTGTGTTGACTACCCCAGAGCACCTAAAGGGAAGGAGAAGTAGGTGGAACAACACTGAATTTTCATAAGCAATGGGAGGAGTAGCAATACAGCACAAGCCAAGGTCCACAAGAGCCTTGGAGGATTGCCCAGAAGCATGCAAAATTTTCAAGGATGCAAGCTTGTTCGAATTCTTCCGGAGGTTGGAAGGATCAGATGGTGGTGTTGCCATGGAATTTGCAAAGAATCTGGAGAGAAACCAGACAAAGGTTAGAGGGTTGAAGCTAGAGGTCACAGAAGAGGTGATTGCTAGAGTAATAGGATTGCCAATGGAAGGGAAGAGGTGGTTCACCAGGAAGGTCAACGATCCCTCACTGGAAGGGGATTTCCTCCAAGAAGAAGAGTCACTAGTAAAGAAAGGAAGGGTAATTGATAGACTGTCACTCCCCCAGCCATGGGCGGATGTTTCCCTTTATCTAATCAAGTACATTACTTGCAAGGGAAGGGAAACAATTGTGTTTAATTATCACTTCCATTGCTGAACCACCTCTGACATCAGAAGTTGATCAACCTTCCTTACTTCTTGTTAGGCAACATTAGGCATATGGCTGCGACTGTGAAACCAACTGCCCATCCAGAAACATGTGTCACCAACCATGGCCTTATCAAACTCATTGTGTTGGATGCTTTGAGCTGATAGGGCAAGAATTGGGAAGAATTCATGAAGAAAAGGCTCAGGACCACCCGCAAAAGGCAAACCGAGACGTCTGAGGAAGCTCTAGAGGTGAAAAAGGAGCAACCCTAGGCCTCGACAGTAAGGGTTAGCAAGAGGCCATGTGATAAACCAATTGGTGACAGGAGGCCGAAGTAAAGGATAAGTGTTAGCGGGCACCTAGAGTCCTCGTCCATGTCAAGAAAGAACAAAGAAGCAGCAGAGCAGAAGGACGAGGAGCAAGCTCAGCCAGAGGAACCTTCTTCACTTGGTAAGAGCGAAACCCAATCCTTGCTGTCAAAAATTGAAATTCTAGAGAAAGAAAATAGAGAACTGAGGGAACAACTAGCAGAAGGAAAGGCAGAGCCAAGAGCCCCAGGGCTAGATATTTTGGCAGAGGTCGTGGATAGGGCTAGAAGGGGTTATGTCCTAGGCACTGTGTGCGTAGCCTGTGCTGAGAAGTTGGTGGTAGCAGGATTTAAAGTCTGTGCAGCAGACACCACCTTGAGGGAGACTCAAACCAAAATCTAGGAAGCTATTGCACAAGAACCCGTTAAGGATGTTGTTGTTACACAAGAACCAACAATCAAGACAACACAATCCATAGGAAGTGATCGGGTAATGGATACATAGGAGCCCTTGGCTAACACTGTTGTTTCATCAGAACCAGCAGTTGAGGAGGAAGTCAGCTAAGGGAAGGAAGGGGAAGCTAACATCCATGAGCCTATGGTCAACACTACTGTTACAAAAGAACCAATAGTGAAGATAGAAGCCAATCCAAAGAAAAACGATGTACACAAGTCTGTGGATAACACTGCTGCTACACAAGAACCAGCAGTGAAAATGGAAGCTGACCAGGAAGATAAAGAAACTATGACAAAATCCATTGACGAAGCTGCTGTTACATAAGAACCAACAGCTAAGGTGGAAGAGTTTCACCCTTAGGAGGCTGCTACACCCTCAATTGATAGTGCATGCGGAAGAACACCAGGTCCTGATGAAGGATGGTGTTCTGAGAAATTGTTGTTGTTGCCAGAGCTGCAATAGTTGAAGTAGTTGGCGCTCTCTCTATAGGAGGGAGTGATCTCACTCAAAGTACATAAAAGAATGATGGATTCCCTAAAAGAAGAATAGGAAAGAGAAGAGGAAGCACAAAGGCACAAAAAAGTTATAAAGAAGAAGGATGAACAACTGTATCAGTTGAATCGATAGGTCTTGGACCTGATGGATGATAAGACCAAACTCTGTGACCTTGCTCTAAACCTGCTAGCATGCAGGCAACCATCCATGTCATACCCAGTGTTCCTTTGGGAATGCTATTAATTATTTCAATTAAAGGTAGTCTTTGAAAGTAGGTCCTATATGGGTTCTTCAACCCGTATCTTTTTGGAAATTTTTTGCTCCTGTGACTTTGATGACAAGAGCTTGTTGTGCGAGCTGTTCTTGCACAATATCATGTGTGAATATGTTAGCACGAAGATGGTGGCGACCTACATGGGGGATTTACAGTTGCAGTCCTTCCTTTCATTCATGAGGAATCAGATTGAGTGGCACTTGGCCAAGAAATCAGCAGAAGCCAATGAGGAGAGAACAACATTGTGGGTCAGAGCTGAACCAGGGATGGCTTATGAACTCCGACGTGAGTTTAAACTATTCCTGAGCACTCCAGAAATCAGAGAACAATCGACCACCCATAGGAAAAGGATCGTGAGGATCTTCCTCAACCTGTATATAGAGATGAAAAGTTGAGCATTAGTAGGATGTCTCAAGCGCACTGAGGCCTGAAGCGTTGACATACAAGAAGGGGATCCTTTTGAGTATAGGAACTGTTTGGCTGATATTACAGGGGTGTTGGAATATGCTCGGATTGTACAAACACTTGGGGAATTCTGGATTAGACTCAGATTCAAATTTCCTTTGATATGGTTGCTGGAGGAGGAGTATCAATCGGATTACCGCCTATGTGACTACGAAGAGGAATCTTGGCCACATCAGTTGATATTCATTCAAGGTTTTAGAGATCTGGGCGAAGACACTGCAGATGCCTACAATTTCACAAACTTGCATCGGGGGTACAATAGAAGGAGCTGAGATTTTGCATGGGACATGCAGTTGCTTCAGTCGGGGGGAGATGTTGGGTGTGGTTTTTTACCTATTTTCTACACATTCTTTCCCCAGTTTTGACCTTTCTGTCCTCCAAACCTATGAATTTACATGATCAAATTCCCTGTTTTCTTACCTTTTTAACGTATTCTACTATCATGTTACTTTGTCGTATTTTACCGAATATTATGAGGCTTTATTCCTTTTTGTGGCTAACTGGGAGAGTATTGAAGAAGTATTTTGGGAAGCTCTTATTTTCAGGTGATGGCTTGCGAGAACAAAGCTATGAAGCAGACAGGCAGTGCAGATTAACTATAGAAAAGGGCAGAACGGTTCGCTATTACACCCTGGAGGTTGTTGTTACACATTGGATGTTGTTACACATTGGATGCTGTTACACCACGCACTGATACAAGAATCCACCGTCACACCAAAAGTGATGTTGCCAATGATGCCGTGACATCCTGAACCGCCATTCACTTGATGTTGTTATGCTGAAGCTGGAAAATGTGGCTACTATTCCACATAACAATTGTCGACAGTAGGGATTGTTTATTTTTAAAGCAACAAGACCCAAGCAATTGCAATCGTAACTGATGTATATTTGTATTTAGCGATAGGTTGTAACTATTATTTTTTATCAGAATGATAATCGTGAGATTCTCATGACTGATCTATTTCTAATTTCGGGATGTAATAACTATAAAGGAACTTGATTTTTCATGTACAATGACACAACATATAGAAAAGCATTGTTGCTTTGTTTCTGTAATTCTGAGTTTATTTTTAATATCAATTAGCACAGTGATGTTGTTACTGTTCTTCAACTGATTTGTTAATCAATTTTGTGTTATTCATGTGCCTTGCTGAGGAGGAAGGGCCCTCCTCTTTGGTAGAGATTGCAGTGATAGAGGTAGTGTACATTCTAGTTTAGTCAATTGATTTATGGTTTCTTGTTGTTGCTGTACAAATCGTGGGTTACATTCGCTGATGTTTCCATTTATATTATGTTCTTACATTGAGTTATCAACAGAATGGTAGTAACCAGCTGGAGTAGATATTAGTTCATGTGTGGCGCGCCCTTGCTTTGATAGTTGCGAAGTGTGATTTAATTATGTAGAGTGTTTTTATGTCTACATGCATGGTTTGATTCAACAATTTAGATTAGCGACATCCTTTACTGTTTTATGCATTTTCTTATTCTTGGCTGGAGTGTATCGACACAGACAGTGCGAACTCCATTGAAACAACAAGACCTACCCTGGGTTGACAATTAAATGTTGCAGTCTCAGTCAATTAAGATTGATTAAAGCAACACTACACATACCTCACTATAGTTTAGGGGAGGATATCTCATCTGCAAGATCAACTAGATTAGCACAATACATGTATAATCATAATCATCTCAACATATAATCATCATTTCAACCATTATCTAGTTATCAATGCGTGACCATACCAACCACATACCATGATATCATGCATGAAAACTATAACCATATCAATGTATGCATAATGACGTATAGACACTGACATGCATAAAGTGTATAACCAACATACACTCATGACAACCACATCCAACAACAACACCATCAACTTTCACATGATGACACAACTACAACCATGACCATCACCATGCATACACAACAAACACATAGACCACAAGCATGAAGAACACATATGTAATCGACATGTATGTATGACCAACACATTCCACCCATCTAGTAGAAGGCGTTAACCATGCTCTAATACCACTCTGTAACACCCTCCTCCCTCATTTACCCAAGCTAACTGGTCCACTAGGGTAAACATGTGCCGAGAAGCTACTATGACGTGATTCAACTCCCCATGTACAGTTAAGGAAGTGGAACCGACAAAACAAACCCAATCTGACCTTACTCAGTAAGTACAAAACCTTCAAGAGACAACCAACCCTTCTAGGTGCCTAACCCCTAAGACATCTTTTCTTTTTGCTGATCTAGACCCCTAGTCGCTCCCATGACAAGCCATGCATGCAATAGAGGCCCTCCAGTTGCTCCCACAGCAAGGCATGTTAGTGACTGTGGACTTTTTTCAGGCATTTTTGTGCCAGTAACCCTAGATTTTATGCCCATTTTTCAGGGCCAGGACTCAGGCCACTAGCCAAAATTTCATGAAACTTCCAGAAATGTTAAATAACCATGAACTAAAACTATCAATGCAAACATTGGTACAAGGACTTGACTGGACCCTTACTAGCCATGACAAGAATTTCGTCAAACATATCACAAATATGAAATCTACAGGCCATAACAACATATCTGAGCATATGGGTCTCATACTTATTTGAGATTATTAAAGAAGGATTAATGCCTTATCACAATAGCTGCATTATCATCTATTATGTAACAACCCTGGTTAAAAATTCATGTAAAAAAATATAAGACCACGGTCATGGGACACGTATTCCAAACTGAATGGTAGGATATACGGTAAATCCTAGAGGGTGGAGTCTCAGTTTTGGGGCCCAGTGATTCCTAGATCGGACTGTAGATTGCAGTAAAGCCACTGGACTAGTGACCCCTAAACCAGACTATGGGTTGCAGTAAAGCCAGGTATTATGTGCCTCGGTGGGCTTAGGAATCCTCGACCGATTAATGACAAGATATATGGTAAAGCCTAGAGGGTGGAGTCTCGGTTTAGGGCCTAGTGATCCCTGGATCAGACTGTGGATTGTGGTAAAGCTTAAGGGACTAGGAGACAGGAAAATTCCTCACGGTGTAGGTGGAGAAATCTGGTGGCATCCATGCTTGTTTTGGCCTATTGCTCTGGTAGAGATCATGGTAAAGCATGTTATTACATGTTTATTGTTTTGGCGTAGTGATCTGATGTGGATTGTAGTAAAGCCTGGTTTCTATTGATGAGGGTGAGGCGGCTTAGCCTCGGGATTCCCTAGTTGGTTCTTTTGGTTCGAGTCCCACATTCATGCTTGGAATATGGCACAAGGGTGAATGGTTGAAGAGAGAATTGGCTCATCCATTCTATGGTCAGGTGGAACGTGGTAGTCCCATTCCAGGTTGGATTTTGCATTCATTAATAAGAGGTTATTTCATTGGTATCTTATGTGTAAATGTACTAGCTTAATGTGTATTCTATGGCTGATGCATCCTTGATATTTCTGTTGTTATTATGCTGGTTATAAGCATGCATTATGACAATGATGATGTATGGCTCTCCTCATGTTTTGATTTGTAAATGAATGAACAATGTATTTATGACTTGATAGATGATAATGTAGCTAATGATATCAGGGAACAATGCTTCTTAGCGATTCTCAAATAAGTATGAGACCCCTATGCTTAGATATGTTGTTTAAACCTGTAGATTACATATTTGTGACATGTTTGACGAAATGCCTGTCATGGCTAGTAGGGGTCCAGTCATTTCCTTGTTCAAGTAGTTGCATTTGGATCATTATTCAGTTTTAGTTCTAAAAGTGTCATTAAGTTCTAGGTAGTGACCTAGGATTTGGGCTTAAAAAGTTGCACAAATCTCGGAGACGTAGGCACAGGTATGAGGAGAAAAGTCCCTGGACGCATGCATCCCCATGTTGTGGGAGCGTCTAGAGCCTCTTGGATGCATGCATACCCATGCCGTGGGAGCGTTGAGAGCCTCCTAGATGCATGCATGCCCATATCAAGGGAGCATCCAAGGGTTTAATGGTCTAAAACTTTAGTTGGTCTCAGGGGTTGGTTACCTGAGTGGTTGGGTTGGCTCCTAGGAGTTCTATTTCCGATGTGGAAGGTTTGTGTGGTGTGTTTCCGTCGATTCTACTTCCTTAAGGTCACCTAGGAGGTTGAATCCCATTATAGTGGCCTCTCGTCACATATTTACCTTGGTTTGCCGGTTACTTGGGTAGATGTGGGATGAGGACGTTACAGAGTGGTATCAGGGCATGGTTCACCCCTTAGACTCGACGGGCTGTGTGTTGGTCATGCATTCATGTCGGTTTCATATGTGTTCTTTATGCTTGTAGTCCATGTGCTTGTTACATTTGCATGGTGTTGATCATGGTTGTAGTGATGTCTCCATGTGAAGGTTTATGGTGTTGTTGTCGAGTTGTGTTTGTCATGAATGCATGTCAGTTGTATATGCATTTGTTATGCATGTCAGTGTCCACATTCATTTATGCATGCATTTCCATGGTTATAGTTATGCATGTATAGTAGGTCAAACATGCATTGTGAGTTCATTGTATGCATTTTAGGTCATCATGATGATATTGGTATGTTATGATGCTAATGTTTTGGCTAAGATAGAGAAGGAGATGCAAATCATTAAAATGAAGTTGTAACAATGGACTTCGGGGTAAGAGAAGATCATCACACAGGTTTGTATGGTGGGCATGCAGGTATGTGGTTAATGGTTGTTATAAGAATTAAGATTACTGATATGCTTGTCATTCTATTATTATTATGGTTACATGTATGATAGATGTTAGTTGATTAGTGTAGTCATATGCACATGTGTCAGATAGCCATGAATGATAATAACATGTGGTTGTATGCATTTTTATTATTGTTTTAGGTTAGATAACTTTATGATTATGTTATATGTTGTCGATGAGTATGTTATATGTTAACTTGTTGTTGTTACATGTTAGTTAATGATTAGGGTTATTGCATTGTTGTGACAGTTAACTTTGAGGGATACAACAGCTGAATGAAAACAACGAGATCTGCGACATGCTAGCTTAACCATGGATGGCAGAGAGACACTAGAAGCAAGGTTGCCTAGTAGGGACAATGTGGTTTAGATGTGTAGTACTACTGTTGTGTATATGTTGTATATTTAGTGATTGTAGCTATGGTGACTACGTCCATAGAGAGAAATGAACAAGCACATGATACAACTTGTTGACTACGTCCATAGAGAACATTCTAGATGAAATATTCCCACATGAAAACCACAGAGAATAATCGTACCTAAATTTTGGTTAGAATCGTACTCAGTATTCCTAGGCTTCCTGTAGGAAACCTTCTCGGAGAAATACCTTGAGGAACAACCGCATCGAAGTTCTAGGGAACTTGTATATGGGATTCCCAAACTTATTATATATGGTATCCACGCAAATGATGCTAATGATCATAAAATCTTAAAAACCTAATATACAGACAATTATAAGCTCAAAAACCAACTATTACAACCATAACACCACTTGACTAGCAAAATTGTCTTGAAATATCTAAATTTGAATTAAATGTACATTACATGGTAGTGAAAATATTCAATGCACAACCATACCTAAGTTTCATGCAATCTTGCATTTAGCGTTCTTGGGCTCATTCTATCCAATATATGCCTAACAGTTAAAGATGCAAATGGATTGTCGACTAGAAATAAACATTTGACGAACGAGGAACCACCAAACACTTGATTGGACCTTATTAAATGAATTAAGGAGAACAATTTCATTGCGAAGGAAACCTACTTGCATTCGACGTTCCTAGGCTTCCCAAGGGAAAACCCCGGGGAACGACCGAATCAAAATTCCGTGGAACTTGTATTCGGGATGCCCAGACTTATTATATATGTGATTCGTGCAAATGATGCAGGTGACGATAGAATATTAAATTCTAAGGTCAAGAAATTATAAGCTCGAGAATCAACAATTACAGACATACCACCAATTGACTAGTAGAACTATCTTGAAGTCGCCAAATTTGACTTAAGTGTACATTATAAAACAGTGAAAAGCTTCAATGTCCAAGACTACTCCCAAATCACAAGGCTCCAATGTCACCAACATAGAATATCTCTAGAATTAAGGAGAACAATTTCATTACGGAGGAAACCTTCCCACACAAAACTTGTAGGGCATACTCATACCCAGGCACCGGGAGACTTGCATCTTAATGAGAACAATTTCATCCCAAACAAAGCCTTCTCGCAAGAAAAACCACCGACATAATTGTACCTAAGTTCGTTGCACTTGTGTATCTGGTGTTCCCATGCTTATTCTATCCACTATATGCCCAACAACTAAAGATGCAAACAAATTCCCACCTAGAAAATAAACATTTGATGAACGAGCAACCGCCAATAATCTTATTGAACCCAAGCAAGTTGTTGGGGTTTTAATATGGGTTTATAAATTCAATCCCTCGTACATCTATTTGTCAATCCAGGGTTCATTGGTTATTTCAAGATTGTCGTGCAAGGTCTATGCAGGCCACGGGTTCCCTACCTGGTATTGAGCAATTACAAAATGCAAGGCCCAACGAATGCTATGAATCGAGTAACAACAAAGTAAATAACACTAACAAAAATGTGAAGTAACATCAGTTAGAAATCACTGCAAGATTACAAAGCAGTGAAGAAAGACACAATGATTATAAAACATTAACAATATAACTAGAAATCATACCTATCCACATGATTATATCCAACAACACCTAATCAAGAGAGAGCGAGCCCAACTCTTTGATCAGGGTTGTGCTGAGAATTAGAGATCACACGAAATTACTATATGTTGAAATTCACATTAATCATAAAAAGAAGTTACAATATAGAGTTAAGTTGTTACATGCAAAAGAAAACCTATTGTTCTTCTCAGTTGTGCCTTAATTATACATTCATCATCACATTAATAGAATTTAACAACCCAGAGATCATGGTGATCTTGTCTATCCAAAAATATACAATAATTTCGCAAATAGAAATAGAATAAAAAGGTAGCAATCAGAGTTGGTTCTTCTTGCTATTCAGCAATTGATCAATTTAATGGTTCGGTCTTTAAATAGTGTTGCTAGTCTATAGTCAACAACATCACACGGGGTTCTATTCTATTGAACAATGTCTGATATAAATCTGCAAGGAATTTTGTTAGCAAATCGTCTAAGCTTATTGTTTCGAGGCTTCTGCGATTAGTCTTTTGTGTAGTGTTTTATTCCGGGATTAATCCCGGAAGAAAACACTACACAAAATCGTCTAAGCGTCATTCCCTTGTGACTACCGCTTCATTAATTAACAATTCAAGAAGACATGCTAATACAATATACCTTTTCATCGATTGGGATACAAATCGACCTAATAAGAGCTATAAAATAGATAAAAAAGGAACAAGGGAAAGTAGGTAAAAATGGGTAATTTCATTAGCCAACATCTCCCCCCAACTGGCTTGATTGCATGTCCTCATGCAAATTGTTTCCTACATAGATCAGGGTTAGACCTGTTGTGACTGACATGGAGTTGGGTGAGATCATATTGTTTTTCCATATCAATCCCAAGTAGTTGATACCCATTTGTATGAATAATGTCCTTCCACCAATATTCATCCACAACGTAAGTCGACCCATACTAATCAAAAGGCAACCAGATAATAGGAAATCAAAACTTTAACCCCAACCAACCAACTCCATAGTGTTTCATGCAAGAAATATAGCATGGAGCTCTCTCCAATGCTCTTGAAAAGTTGGGTGCCCCAAAGGGTTCTTGTGCCTGTATTGCTGACGATGAAAGTATCCAACACTTTTGACAAAAGTCCTTGGCTTCTTCATGAAAAGTGCATATTTTTCTTGTGCACAGGTTAGCACACCATCGTTGTGTCATAAGCATCTGGTATTTTCGTCCTTATAATTTGGAAATGCTCCATCATGATCATCAATGGTCGATTTGCTTGATCTGCCTCAAATGTATCAAGGGATTTTTTCCATTTGACTTGATTAGTCACAAAAGATGTAAAATCTCTCAATTGAATATCTCCTACAAATGGCACTGGGTTAAATGATTGATCAGCTCCTAGGATATAATCATGCATGTATAATTCACATAGAAAATGATGGTTAGTATGATTCCTTAACAATTGCATAGGGTCTTCTATTATGTGACTTAACTCCTGCTGAGTACTTTCCAAATAAAAAAACCAATATTTCTCATGAAGAAAAAGGGCGTAATATTTAGCAGGGGGTCTGCATGCCATCATTTGTTGCGCTAAGGTGAACATCTCATCCTTATCAGTCTTCAGCAACTGAACCTGTTCCTGCAATTCTCTGATCTTATTTTGCAATTTTTCTTGTTGTCAAGGAGTATGTGCATCGTCTATTGTTATGAGTTTAACAGTTCCATTGTCAAACACTATGTCGACCTCATATGGACCCATCCATTTTGAGCAGAGCTTTCCTTTAAAATCCTTGAACTGAGAATCATAGAGTAATTCCCAATCACCTTTTGAAACACCTTTTTCTTAATAAATTTATCATACCACTTAGTTCGTTGTTGCTAGATGGTGGTAGTGTTCTATATAACTACCAAATGGATTTCATCTAACTCGTTGAACTGATCCAGTCGGTGTTTCTGGGATGCAGTAAGATCCAGGCCTACTTCCAGAGCTCTCTTGAGCGTTTTTACCTTGAATTCCAACGGAAACAGAGGGGATTTCCTATACACAATTTCATATGGTGAAAACCCTGTTTGATTCTGCCATGTAGTTCTATATGCCCAAAGTGCTTCAGGGAGATTTTCAGCCCAATGGCGATGATTAGCCACAGTACTTGTAATAATATTTTCCAATATTTTATTTGTTTGTTCTACCTGATCATTCGCCTGAGGGTGATATGGGGATGCCACACAGTGTTTGATTCCATATTTCTCCATAAGCGCTGCTATTGAATGCGATGTAAACTATGCCCTTACATCTAAAACTTTTTCCTTGGGTGCCCCATATTGGGCAAAGATTTCTTCAAACAGGAAGCCTGAGACATTTTGTTCAGTGGCTTTTGAAACGGCTTTGGTTTCCACCCATTTCATCATATAGTATGTACAAACAAGGATGTGGACTTTCCAATGAGACGAAGGATTAAACGACCCAACAAAATAAATAGCCCATTTCTCAAAGGTCTCAAGGACTAATTGAGTCTTCAGTGGCATTTCATCTTATCAGACAGGTTGGCCCATTTGTTGAAAGTTGTCACACCCACAATAAGTATTTTTTAGCATCCCAAAATATAGAGGGCAAATAGTATCCCATCTGCAACACCTTGTGGCCAATTCGTTTATTAGCAAACATGTGGGACAAGTTGTTTTAATTTGTAATTTATTTTGTAGATATTCCACGGCTATTGCTAGTGTGTCTTAATCTTTATTCTCCTTGAAACCAAATATTACGATGCTCAAGGTTATTTTGTTATGCTCATGGTTTAAGTTCATGAGTTTGTCCATTTCCTCTTTAATGGGTTTAATATCCACTTTACCTTTCAACTATTTAGGGCAAAATGGGTATTTAATGTTGAGTATGTTGGCATTTGTTGTCATGGATGTCAAGTATATTAATTGATGGCAAGTGATATCAAGTTCAGGGGGAGCCTATTTAGTTTTCATGCACGATGATTATGTTTTTACTAATGTCTTGGTTATTTCTATTAACAATGTGCTAAGTTTATGAGATGAGAATTGCATGGTTGGATAGCCCTTTCAAAGAGCTTTCTAAAGGTATATGGCACTTGGTCAAATTTCTAAGGAATGAGGATAAAAATACTTTTAAAGTGATGGAGTCTAGGAAATGGTTATGATTGGTCATGGTTCTGATGGGGGTCAATGAATATCTAGGAATTTGGTCATTCAAGATGCATCACAATGTGGAACAAGTGAAATGAGTTAGACACTGGATTAACCAGATGAATCCATGCTTTGATGAAATTCGATGTCTTCAAGGTCATCCATGCATTTGAGCCTCCAAGAGGTATAACATGTAAGACACAAGACACAACAAACATCCAAATATCAAATTTTCTAACACCAAACTATAGGTGTACCCCAAATGACATGGAAAAGTGAATTGGAAAAGATAGGTGATAAGCCGATGATACGGGACACTGAGGTGAGGACACATGGCAGATGGATTTGGCCTTTTTTTGTTGTCCAAGTGGCCCTTTTCTTAGTAACATGCGACAATGATGTGGCATGACTGGTGATAGAGAGATGATGTGGTAGGTCTCGATTGGTTGGCACATATGAAATGTCAAATGAGATGGCATGACCACATTGCATGGTGGTAAACTACATATGACAAAAAAATTTAGACTCCACCATTAAAGATGGATAGGCGGGGGGACCTCGAACTGACATCTTTGTTATTGGATTTGAATAGATTAAAATATCACCTTGTGTGCTTTACAAAGGCAGGGGACATTTAAATTTCACCCCTCCCCCTATTAAAGTTTAGAAGGAAAGGGGGCCTCGAATTGACATCTCTATCGTTGATTGTAATCAGATATCCTAGTACGCTTTTGAAATTACTAGTTAGTTAACATTGGGTGGTTTGCATCATTCCAAGGCTAAGCGCCCTTAGGGCTTAAGCCCTTGGTTATGGCCCACAACCATATGCTCTAGGAAGCATGAAAGTAAGGGGCTATGATTGGATAAAATTTGACATTTAGGCACCAAATTTTAGATAAAGAATTAAAGTCCACGAGGGAAAAACTTAAAGGTGTTGTGTATATAAAAGGCTAAAAGATGACGTGATAACTAGTAGTTTCCATGCATATTAACGAGTAGTAGTCCATTGAACATGCATAAGAGTAGGTGCCTGTAAAGGAAAATGTGAGGGGAGTTATGTTACAATAAATAACTAATGGTGAGTGTAAAATGATTTGGAACGGAATGACTAGGTGTACTGTGCAAAGGATGAATGGGTGAATTGTTAGAGATCTAGAGTTGTAGTGTACAAGAAATTTACGAATTTGAGACCAGCGTGCACAAAAGAATGTTGAGTGAGTTTGAGATGATCGTAGATATGACATATTAAGAGTTAAATTAGAGAAAAGAAATGCATTGAAGAGCAGATCAGCGGGGGAGAAGTTGTGATTGAAGGGAACTTTAATTGAATCGAAAAATCAGTGGAAGGAAGGATGTTGTAGAGAAATGATCAGTAGATCTGAGAATTTAACAATTGTGTTAGTGATATTTCAATTAAAGATTCTCATATGTGAGTTTGAAAATTGATGAAGGAGGGATCTGATAGGTTGAGAAAGTAGGTGCTTGCAGATCAAAGGGATTGGAGTCTCCTTTAGTATGGTGCCTATAAATATTAGGGAGTTGGTGCTTCCAACATGTGGGTGCTTGCAAAGAAAAGGAAGTTGGATCCTCCTGTAGGTTTGTGCCTACATAATTTAATGTAATTTGGAGTTGGTATTGGCATTTACATCATAATAATAAAAAATTGTGGTTTTCTCCCGTTTGGGTTTCCATGTAAACATCACATGTTCAAAACTTTATGTGGTTGGTGTATTGTTGTCTTGTTGAAAGTGTTTATTTGTCTAAATAATTGATAAAAGTGTCAAAACTTTGATTCACCCCTCTTCTCATTTTCTTGGTTTCCAACATTTACTGTTCTTCAATCTCTCTGATCTTGTTCCTCATATTGAGTTTTATTTTTATTTTTTATTATTGACCTATCCTTCTTGGATTGATTATTCTTTTCTTGGATTTGTTTTTCCATTTATTGTAATATAATCTCAATTTTCCGCAACCGAGTCTCCAACCTTAATATTTTATTGTTTATTTATTTGTTAATGTTGTCTGTCATAAACTTATTATCTAGTGCTACCTCTAACTCAATTTGATGTTTCGCTGCTCTCTCTTCTTTATGCTTATCTAATGATGCTACATATTCGTAAACTATCTACAGTTACTTCACTAGGCCACCCCCTTGAGAAATTTTGGTAAATGTAGTGAATTGTACATGTTGGAATGAAGAAACATAGAGAAAATAGCTTTTAAACAAGAGCAAGAGAAGGAACACATGCAGAATATTAGGTTAAAATTATAGGTTAGGGTTATAGAGGTATGCCTTAGTGAATGTGCCACATGAAAATGTCTATGTGAATATGCTCTAATTAGTACATGCTCATTTATTAGGGTTTAAGAGGTCTATATGCTCATAAATGCTCAAATGCTTGCTTAGAATTGATTCACCTAAGTTCAAAAACATAAAATTAGTGTTTCAAAGGCAACCAATATGCTAAAAAATGGGTCCATTGACTCCTTAGAGCACTAATTCAAATATATACAATAAAAAAATAAGCGTAGATCCACCATATGTTAAGAAATGGGTTCACCATCTATTCAGTACTCAAGTTCAAATTCACTTACCTTACATCTCGTTTGCTTAGAAGTGGATCCACCTTGGCTCCAACACATAAAATTGGGGTTGATGAGGTATCTCATATGCTCATAAATGGATCCACCTCATTTTAAAGACACATAATTAAGGTTCAAATGTCAACTCAATAAATTAATCACCCTAAAATATGTATAGGTTATGTACTTCAAAAATTTACAACTTGCATACCTCAAGAATTTGTAGTCTTAGTGCCTAAAAAACCACAACCTAGGTACCAATAAAATATAATAAAGTTTTTATTGTAATAAAAAAATTATTTGCCTTATCACCATATGTGTATCTTTCGATAAAGTAATTAAAATTATTATTCCTTGAAAAGATATTCAGGGTCAAATATTTTTTAAAGTGAGTATTTATGCCACATTTATTCTTTAAACAGTGGGAAAACCTACCATAACTTAGTTGTCAAACCAAAAAAGGTGATAGTCATCACTGGTTGTTATCTGCAATTGTAGGTTGACTCATCATTGTTATTCAAGGAAAACCACACCACCTCTAAATACCTGATGGTGGTTAGTAAGGTGGCAGGCTTTCACTCTTGCCATATGCCTTTGGGTCTTGGGTCGTTAACCCATTTCCGTACATCCAAGGAAGACGAGCTCTTAGGCAAGAAGAAGCAAATTATTTATACCACATTTACATGCACAAAGAATTTAGATAAATAGTTTTCTTTTCTTTTCTTTTTTTCAATTATAAAAAATCGTATCATTATATTTGTGTTTTATCATGTCAAGAGGATTTTTTTACAACTAATAAGAGGGATATGCATAGTTTTGTTTGTGCTAAAAGTGGAGTTGACACATAACATGTAGAAATTTGATATAAATCGCAACTGATCAAGAAATTAAACTGAAATCAGGAGACACAAATTCTACTCGACTAATCTATAGAATGAAAATCACAATTTAAAATAAGCATAGACATGCAACAAGAAAAACCACAACTACATAATTATTTCTAGGAGAACCCAACTGGGAAAAACCCCTCAAACCTCTCTGCATTAATTAATTGAATAGAGAAACTATTACAATTTCATGTTCCAGCTCTAAGCACCACCTACAAAAGCAAAATTGTCCTCTCTGTTGAACGAGGAGCTCTAATCAACTGTTAGCCAATTTCTGCCTCCTCCAACCTCTTATTTCCTTGCACAATTTTGAGCTAATTCGATCTCCTAAGCAATAGGGAAGTCCCTGTTTCCTTGTGTGATTCCCAAGGAATTGATCTCCTGACCTCATTCAAAAATTGTACACTCAACTAGTATACAATTGATGTTACACTAGCCTTGTCTCCTCCACTCCAATTGAGCAATTCGAATTCCATGCATGTCTTAGCTATTTTGGGATGATTGGTCAATTAATTGATAGATCTTCGAGTTAAACTATTGTCTCACTGCTCAACTAACCTTGAACTGACTCTATTAATTGTTATAGGTCAATTAACTAAGTACAATTGAAAATAATTGAACTAGATTGCTAAAATTTAGCAATCAACACATGCATGACTGAACTTCAAGCCCACTAACCTGAATTTGTTTATATAACTAGGTGATAAGATCCATGTAACACTAGTTATTGCCTCCAAATTGTCCTGTTGATGTAGAAATTCAATTTAGTCAATTTGATTAAGGCTAAAGTCAAATTGAGCCTTTCTTGCTACACTTTCTAACACTTCCTCTAAGCAAGAAAGGGATTTTTCAACACCCCTATCCTGCACCTGTGGAATTAGAATTTACCTCTTGACAATTCTTTTGTCAATATTCAACATCTTTCTTCTCAGTTAGAATGTATTATAGCAACATAATTCTCCTCTCCACAGTATCCCGCAAATGATGATACCAGATATCAATGTGCTTGGACCTCTCATGAAATATCGGATTTTCAGAGAGCTTAATGAAACTCTAATTATCACAATATATCACTATCGGATCCATCTCCTAACTGAAAAGACCCACAAGCATTTTCCTCATCCATATGGCCTCACATGCTGCTTGACTTGAAACCATGCATTCAACCTCTGCTAAGTTTAGCGCCATAAACCTCTGTTTCCTATTGTATTAAGAAATAGTTGTGAACCCAACACTGAAGATAGCACCTGAAGTAATTTTCCTATATGATGGACTCCCTGCACAATCTGCATTGGTGAAGCCTTGGAGCTTCACTCCCTCTGTCCTCCTATACCATAATCCATACTTGGTAGTGCATTTGAGGTACCATAACTATTAGGGTCCAACCTTAACCCCCTTATTTATGTAATAGGGTCGAGTCATAGTTATAGTTAGTTAAAGTGTCAATAAAGCCCATATTAATAATTGTAAGTGGTTGACCCAGATTTAAAGAAGGGACCACAATTAGTTACAAATGGGCCATGGTATTAGATAGATGGTATTAATAAGAACCATGGTACTAACCCATGGTATTGCATGTATGAATCCTATATAAAGGATAGAGACTCCCCTTGAGGACCATCATGTCTTATTTTGTAATAGAGCCCATCTCTATTGGAGGTTGCCCCCTTGAAGAGACAAGTGAACATTGCTCTCCTTTTTGAATAATAAAATACATGTTGTTATTTCTTATTGTTCTATGTTCTAGGTATATTTCTTCACATATTTGGTATTCCGGTATCTTCTCGCAGGTCAAGAGCATAACAAGTGGTATCAGAGCACTTTCCAGGGCTGGTGGGATCTCCATTTTTAGCAGAATTTTTTTTTGGCTAGAGACGTGTTCTGGCATCTTTAAACCAAGAGATCTGTCGTTGAGCATATAAACCTGCAGATTTGGGGAGGCATGCACGCAGGAAATACAAGAGGTGGTCACACTTGTTGGACTCCCTTGTAACCCCTGTGGGTACCCCTTCGAGTAGTAGCGCATTAGATAGAACCACGCACGGACTGTCTTCCAAGTACCCTCTGGGTATATCAGAAGCCCCCTAGGCTCTCTTCAAACCTCGCCATAGATAAACCATCGGCCATCTTGCTGCTACAGTACACCAAGAACAACACTCGAGGAGATTACTCGCGTGCACGATAGGGTAGTCGGGTTGTACGGTTAAGGGTACGGTTGATCCTTCTTGGTTAGTGCCCTAAAAGATTGGGCCAAGTACTACTGTTAGACCCTTATGTATATTGCGATCTGTAGCATCATACCCTCTTTGAGACCATAGTTCCCTTGTCTCTCTCTAGATCACGCATCATCTTTGCCAAATCAGATCTAGTGGGTCGGGTTCTGCCGCAGCCGCAACAATCAGTTCCGCCATTCAGATATATCAGATCCACCATTCAGATCTATGAGATCTGCTAATCAGATCTATAAGATCCACCATTCAGATCTAGTAGTTTGGGTTCTGTAGTAGTCGCAACAAACAGATCTAGCAGCAGGGGTTTGATCATTGCCACATTCCTACTCATACTCTGCATTTGAGGGTTTCTCCGACAGATCTGACTATTTGTGTGGCTCCTATACCTGGGTGAGATTCTTGTAGGACATTGGGCAGAATTAACTTTTTTGGGAATCAGATACTGCAGTATTCCTAAGCGAGGAGTAAAACTCCTTTCAGTGTAAAAAACTAGGAATCGGCTACTGCAATATTCCTAAGCGAGGAGTAAAACTCCTTTCGGAGTAAAAAAAAAGAAAGGAAACTTAGCCCATAAGAATCAGGTCGACGAGTTGAGCAAGGTGGTACCATTCACTTGTAAGCGTCGAAATTTCAGGTGGTCCCAAATTTTTTTTCACAGTAACGTAAAGTGCACCGGATCTGTGCATGGTACAAACCAGAGCTCAAGCTATGGCCAATGAGAAGATAAACACCCTTGAACAAAAGTTGGAGGCATTAACGAAGTAGATCTAGACCTTAAATGACACAATCACAAAGGGAGAGTTGGGGGAACAATCAGAGGCATATGATTTTAATGAAAACCTTGAGGGCAAGTCTAGCCATTCTCTTCACTTCTATGGAAACCACCAACAGTCCCAGCCTCGACCACCCAAGCTGGACATGTATAAATTTGATGGCTCTCATCCGGCCATATGGCTAGCACAAATGGAGCAATATTTCACATTGAAGCACATCAGAGATGATGCAACTAAGCTAAGTGTGGGAAGCTTGTACTTGGACCAAGAAAGATGGCAATGGTGAAAGTGGCATCTACGCTGCTATGCAAGGCCAATGACTTGGCAAATATTCTCAAAAGCCATTTCTAATCGCTTTGACCATGAATCTAACTTTTTGGGTTGTCTTACTAAGCTCTGATAGACAAGCACAATGCCAGAATATATTAAAGCATTTGAAGCATTAGCCTTCCACACAGGAGGTCTAGCAGATGAATTCTACTTGGAATGTTTTATCAATGGTCTAAAAGATGCCATACAAGCCCACGTCCGACTGAAACACCCAGTCACATGGCTAGTATCTTACAAGATAGCTCGTGAAGTAGAATGCGTGTTAGCGGCCCTGTCGACCCGTCTAAATTTCATAGCCAAGGGACGCACCACCCAGGCTCCGAGCACTACCCAAACACTTAAGGTTTAAAAGGTGTCACCAACAGAAATGGCGCAAAGAAGAAAGCAAGGATTGTGTTACTACTGTGATGAGAAATACTCCCCGGGGCATAAATGCAAGGAACCCAAATTATTTCAAATTGATGCTACTGATCATAGTTCATCTAAGGAAGCCCCACCATTTGAGGGACTAGAGAAGGAAGATGAGGACAACCAGCCGGACAATGAGCTCCCAGCTACACCTGAACAACCAGTTATCTTGCTTCATGCTTTGGCAGGAATTTATTCTCCCCAAACTCTCAAAATCAGAGGTTTTATTAAGCATCGCCCTGTAGTAGTCTTGATTGGTAGTGGCAGTATGCATAAATTTATCCATCAAAGAGTCGCTAAAGCAGTGCATTGTTTTGTCAGAGCAGTCTCTAATTTCCAGGTCCAGATTGCTGAAGGGGGGACAATGAAATGTAAAGGTCGATGTGAAAATGTCAAACTTCAAATGGGGGATTATCACCTAAAGACCCACATGTTTGCCATCAACATGGGTGGGTGTGACATTGTCTTGGGTTCTGAATGGCTCTGCACACTCGGCCTAATCATAATGGATTTCTAGGAGTTATATATGAGCTTTAAGCAAAATAACCACACACATACCCTCCGCGGACTCTAGGTAGGTGCTTCTTCTATCATCAGCTCGCATAGGATGTAAAAATTGTTAAAAAGGGGCCACCATGGAGTTATACCCCAATTTAATGCCATCCAGGCCTTCGAACCCACTTCTCTTCATATTCATCCTGAGATGCAACGGGTCTTAAACAACCATCTGCAGGTCTTTGACAAGCCTCATGAGCTTCCACCCTCGAGAGGGGAACACGATCATAGCATTACTTTGGTCCCAGGGGCACAACCACCAAATGTGCATTCATATAGATATCCTTTCGCCCAAAAGAATGAAATTGAAAAAATCATCAAGGAACTCATGGAAGCCGGTGTCATTCGTCCTAGCATTAGTCCTTATTCATCGCTTGTGGTCATGGTGCTCAAGAAAGATGGGGAATGGCGTATGTGTCTAGACTTCAGGGCCCTCAACAAGCTGACAGTCAAAGATAAATTTCCCATCCCGGTTGTTGATGATTTGCTGGATGAACTAAATGGGGCTCAATTCTTTACTAAGCTTGACCTTCGCTCGAGCTATCACCAAATTCGCATGAAAGAAGTAAACATTCCAAAGACTACTTTCCGAACTCATGAAGGCCATTATGAATTCCTGGTCATGCCATTTGGTCTCTGTAATGCCCCATCCACTTTTCAGTGCCTCATGAATCACTTGCTCAAACCATATCTCAGAAAATTTGTCCTTGTTTTCTTTGATGACATCCTCATCTACAACCTCACCTGGGAAAAACATCTTTAGCATGTATATCTGCTATTGCAACTGCGTCAGAAGCATAAATTATTTGTCAAATTTTCCAAGTGATCTTTTGGCATGGAAGAAGTTGAGTATTTGGGCCACATTGTGGGGCGTGAAGGTGTCAGGGTGGATCCCAAAAAGATCTAGGCAATGCAGGATTGGCCTCAACCAAAGACCTTGAAGAGTTTGAGAGGATTTTTGGGTCTCACCGGCTACTATCGCAAATTTGTCCGCAATTATGGTCACATTGCTAGACCCCTCACTCACCTTCTCAAGAAAAATTCATTCCTCTGGAATGATGAAACGCAATAGTCATTTATAGCTCTCAAACATGCCATGCGTTCCACTCCTGTATTGGCACTACCCGTCTTCACCAAATCTTTTGTGATTGAATGTGATGCTTCAGGTACTGGTATTGGGGCTGTCTTAATGCGGGAAGGTCCACCCTTGGCCTTCACTAGCCAACAACTAAGTGGGACAAATATGGGACAATCTACCTATGAGAAGTAGATGATGGCCATCTTACATGCAGTGGATAACTGGCGACCATACTTATTGGGGCGGTGTTTCCAAATCCACACAGACCATCAAAGCCTTAAATAGTTTTTGGAGCAACGCCTATCCTTGCCACAAAAAAATAAATGGCTAGCCAAAATGTTGGGATATGATTATGAGATAATTTACAAGAAAGGGCGCGAAAATGTCGTAGCAGATGCTTTATCATGCCAATTTGAGGAGGAAAGCACCCTGCTAGCAATCTATCTTCCCATTCCAGAAAGGATTGAAGAGGCTCGCAAGGAATGGTTTTCACATCCTTCGCTCTCCCAACTCATTAATAAATTGCAGGCGGATCCAAATTCCACAGCGGTCTACTCTTGGCAGGATGAGATTCTTCGCTACAAGGACAAAGTAGTGATATCACCAACATCCACCCTCAAAAGTCGCATTTTGGAAGAGTTGCACTCATCTCCCACTACAGGCCATTTAGGCTTTCAGAAGACTTATGCTCGCACTCGACGTTCATTCTTTTGGACAGGCATGAAAAAGGAAATTCTTACTTTTGTCGCTGAGTGTGATGTGTGTCAGTGCCACAAAGGAGAAACAGTCAAATCCCCAGGCACATTACATCCATTGCCCATCCTTGCCTCAATCTAGATGGAGGTTTCTATGGATTTCATTATTGGTCTTCCGAAGTCAGGCAACAAGTCATTCATCATGGTGGTTGTGGACAGACTTTCTAAGTATGCTCATTTTTTCACCCTACCCCACCCTTTTACACCAGCTTTGGTGGCTCAATCTTTCATGGAACAAATCTTCAAATTGCATGGCATGCCCACTTCCATTGTGTCTGATCATGACCCGATCTTCACCAGTAACTTTTGGCAAGAACTCTTCAGGCTACAAGGTACCCAACTACAACTTAGTACTTCCTATCATCCCCAAACTGATGGTCAAACTGAAGCAATCAACAAATGTTTGGAGACCTACCTTAGGTGTTTCACTTCAGAAAAGAAACATCTATGGGTACCATGGTTACCTCTAGCCGAATGGTGGTATAATACTAACTATCATGCCACCACCAAAATGACTCCATATGAAGTCGTTTATGGTCAACTCCCTCCTTCACCTACTTCTTATATCCAAGGATGCTTGAAGGTACAAGCAGTGGATCAACTCCTACAGAACCGTGCAACCATGGTGGCCCAGCTCAAAGAGGATCTCCATCAAGCTCAAAATTGCATGAAGCAACAATATAAGCAAACATCACTCAAAGATAGGGGTTGTCAAAAATTATCTCCAAAATTCTATGGACTATATCAAATACTTCAGCGCATCGGAGAAGTAGCCTACAAGCTAGCCTTGCCACCCACTGCAAAAATCCATCCCGTCTTCCATATCTCATGCCTCAAGAAAGTGGTTGGGAACCATTGCAGAATTCAAATCAATCTACCTGAATTGGATGAAGAAGGTTCAATCTGGCTCCAACCTGAACAGGTTCTTGACACGCGATAATGGCACCTGCGCGGTCGCATGATCAGGGAAGTCCTCGTCAAGTGGAAAGACACCTCTCCAGAAGATGCGACCTGGGAACCAGCCACTGTTCTTTAGCAGTTTCCGCAACTTCAGCCTTGAGGACAAGGCTATTTTTATGGGGGAGGGCATGTTAGGGTCCAACCCTAACCCCCTTATTTATGTAATAGGGTTGAGTCATAGTTATAGTTTGTTAGAAGAGCAATAAGCCCATATTAATAATTTTAAGTGGTTACCCCATCCTAAGAAGGGACCACAGTTAGTTGCAAATGGGCCATGGTATTAGATATTATGGATTAATAAGAACCATGGTACTAACCCATGGTATTGCATGTATGAATCCTATATAAAGGATAGAGACTCCCCTTGAGGAGCGTCGTGTCTTATTTTGTAATTGAGCCCAGCTCTATTGGAGGTTTCCCCCTCAAAGAGGCAAGTGAACATTGCTCTCCTTTTTGAATAATAAAATACATGTTGTTATTTCTTATTTTTCTGTGTTCTGGGTATATTTCTTCACATATTTGGTATTCTGGTATCTTCTCGTAGGTCAACATCATAACAATAACACATGCTTTGTTGCCTTCCAAAACATCTTGGTAAGCCTCACCATAGCTTGATTAATTTGGTTTAATGCACAGCACATGTCGGGTCTTATGTTCACAAAATAATCAAAGACCCCACAAGCTACCTACAAATGGTAGCATCAACCTCTTTCCCTGAAGTGACATTCTCCTTTCTTCGGTTTGTAGCTAGAGGTGTGTCCATAGGATTACAATTATCCATTTGAAATATCTAAAGTATATCATAGGCATAATTCCTCTTAGACATAAGAAATTCACCATCATCTTGCCATACTTCGAGCTTGAGGAAGTAATGCATTAAGCCCATGTCTTTCATCTCAAAATCCCTTGCAATATCCTCTTTGCAAGAGCGGATCAGTTGCTCATCACTTGTCAATATTAAATCATCAACATACAAAACAAGAATAAGAAACTTACTATCTACCACAATGTGATAGAAGTTTGCATCTACTTCACTTTTGGTGAAGCCCAATCCATTGAGATAATTGTCGATCTGAATGTACCATTCTTGAGGCGCTTGTTTGAGACCATATAATTATCTCTTGAGTCTACACACATGTGACTCTTGATCATATGTATCAAATCCTTCTGATTTTTCTATGCAAATTTCCTCCTCAACAACACCATTGAGAAAGGCGGCCTTCACATCCATATAGTGGAACTTCCACCCCATCCTCGCAACTAATGCAAGAATTGATCTGATGGAGGAATACCTTGCCACAGGGGGGAAGTGTTTCCTCATGGTCAACTCCCTCTACCTGAGAAAATTCTTTGGCCAAAAATTTGGCCTTGCACTTCTCGATGCTCCCATTAGCTGCATACTTCACTTTGTAGATCCATTTGGAACCAAACATTGATTTCCCTTCTGGTATCAACAACACTTCCCATACAGTATTATTCATGATGGATTCATAATCTTCCACCATGGAAACAACCCAAACAAGTTGAGAAAATTCTTCCTCAAATGAAGAAATCTTTGACTCAATGAGCTCTATCATGGGATCCATGTAACCAATGTACCTCTCAGGTGACCTCCTCTACCTGCATATTGATGTAGGGGCTCCCACATTCTCCCTAGCATCTTGCAACAATTTATCAACTTCTATGGTTCTCTTTCTCCCTTCTCTAGATGTTTCTAGTTGAGTGGGAATCTCCACTCGACCTCCTCTATGCTCCTCCATTTGTGGCTACTCCACAACCTCCTGAAGCTCATACTGAGGCTCCCCCTTTGGAGCTAGAAGCTCCTGCTCTGGTGGGATACCCAACTCTCATTCCAGAGAGCATCTCATAGCCTTCTCCTCATAAAAATTGACATCTCTCCTCACCATTGTCATCCTCAATGAAGGTAAATACACCTGGTAATCATGTGGAGTTTTGGTGTATCCTACAAAAACTCCCAACTTTGTTGCAGGCTCAAGTTTCTTCCTCAAATCCTTGGAGACATGAAAATAAATTGAACCTCCAAACTTTTTTAAATGAGAGACATCAAGATTTATCCCAGAGAAATCTTTCTCTAGTGTGATCATACCAAGTATTCTATGAGGACTCTAGTTTTGCAAGTAAATTGTTGTGTTACATGCTTCTTCCCATAGGTGTAATGGAAAATCCTGATCATGTAGCATAGCTCTTGCAGCTCCAACTGTGTTCTTGTTCTTCCTCTCAACTACCCCATTTTGTTGTGGGTTATGGGGTGCTATTAGTTTTGTTCAAATACCTTCTTTGGCACAAAAATACTTGAAGTAATTTGAAACAAATTCACCTCCATTGTCGCTCCTAACAACCTTCACCTTCTTCCCAATCTCCTTCTCAATTAATGCATTAAATTATACAAATTTGGAAAACACTTCATCCTTTTTCCTCAGGAAGAAAATAAAATATTTTCTAGAGAAATCATAAATAAAAAATATATAGTATTTATGTTTTGTTGTGGAGGTTGTAGAGAAGGGTCCAAAAACATCAGTGTGGACTTGCTCCAAGATTGCATCTGCTATGTTATCTCGACCATGAAAGGTGGATTTGACATATTTACCCAATGTGAAACCCTTGTAGACATCTTGTTCGTTAAGTGATCCTTTAGGTAGATATGTGGTAATTTGTTGCACGATTTTCAGGGCACCATGGTGTAGATGACCTAATCTCCCATGCCAGAGTTCTCCAACATCTCGAATCTCCACTTTTTTGGCCTTGCTACTAAATGCAGCGCAATCTCCCTCCTCAAGTTTTTACAGGTTCTTCACTCTAACTCCAATCTGATTCACTTTCCCAGTAGCTATATGTCTCAGAAAGGATTTCCCTTTATTGAAAATAAAATCATAGCCTCTATCCTTGAATACTGTTATAGAGATCACGTTCTTCTTCATCCTTGGTACAAACATAACATCTTTGAGGCGAAGAGGGGAGGCTTTCTCCCTCTCAAAGGTGACAATATCAATTCCTATAGCATTGTACATCCCGTCATCCCCCAATTCAATATGCATCTAGAGATCCTTCTCCTCCATGCTACTGAAAAATTCCTTGCACCCCGTCATATGGAACGAGGCACTAGAATTAAGGTACCACACACTCCCCATAATAGTGCTAGCCATGCATGCTATTAGCGTGAATTCTAATTCAAATTGTGAAGCCAATGCTTCACCTCCTGCTCCTCCTGATCCGTGAACTGTCGTGGATATTCCACTGGACAATTTGTCACAACAAATCTGACAATATTATATTAAAAATCTGAAATTCTACACTATTACAGTTTTATTTAATTTCTAGATATGTGCATTTTACTCTAATTAGTGCATGCATGCAAATGGAAATTATGCATAAAAGTAGAGAATCATAAAATATATTTGCAAACACACATAAGACACAAAATATGCTATGGGAAATCCTTTTGGGAGAAAAACCCAGCTGGAAGGTGAGGCCACTTCACTCTCTTTCTCTGTCTAGAAATATGGCTGCAGGCACAAAGAAGTAATGCCTGTGGCTCATGGGATGCTACAGTGCATAGATCCTCTCTATGTTTTCTAGCTCTTATCTCTCCTGGATATCTTTTTTCAGTTATGGAACAAAATTCTCTCAAAAGAATGGAATGCCTCTTCCTCCTAGTGGCCCGGATATAACACAACCTGATAGCCTACTCGTGGTTAATTTTGACTACATAAACTCTTAACTAGAGTTACAATATAGAGTATTCTAGAGTATTTTACATCATAAACACGTGGCTAGCCCCTTTTCCATGAATAATGGGCGCTGACACGTCATCCTCTTGAATTATAGGCGTGAAAACAAGAAGGTCGACTTCTAAGTGGAATAACTTTTGCATACAGATTTTGATTAATGTGCTTCTTGTGTTGTTGGAAAGATATATATGTGTAGAAAAACATGAAAGGGTGCAGTGTAAAAACAACAAAGTTTTACCTCTAAAAAACGTCGTTTGATGCCTCAAAACGCTCCCGAAAGGTTTCAGACCCAGTTTCACCAAACTAGGTCTTGTCGGTAAATTAAATGGTTCCATGAGATTATTCCTCCACTTTTCCCACTCTAAATGCATCGATATGGATGAAAAATAATATAATGATCTAATTCAGATCACCTCCTGAAGGCTTCTTGTTAGACTTCTCATGCGAACATTTTATTGCATAGTGACTGTATTCGTGGTAGTGGAAACATTTTATCTTGCTCAAGTCTTTCTTTTTGCCATTATTTTGGCTGGATTCAAGTTTTCTTTGGGTCCTTCCAAACCAAGGAAAAATTCTCTTCATCCTCTAATATGGATGATACTTTATCTCTAGTATTTCTCTTGATCTCTTCTTGAACCAAATCAGATCACAACCTTTCCCAATTTGGTAATTTTTCCCTTCCATTCACAAAGTCCTGGTAGTTGTGCCAAGATTTTGGAAGGCCCAAGAGAGCTAGGATCATCAGATCACCTTCTGCAACATTATCCCCAACCCCTCCAAGCTCATCTCGAACTTGAGTGAATCTGGAGAGGTATTGTGGAATGGTATCATTTTTCTGCATCCTAATGTTTCGAAGTTTTTCTTTAAAGGAAAATTTTATATGGTCATTGTTATTTTCAAATAGTTCGGTTATGTCTTCCACATATAAAATGATGTTTATTTCCCATGGATATTTAAGACCACATGGTCTCTCACACCTTCCAGAAGAATTCTCTTGGCCTTTGCAACATCCTTCTCCCATTGGGTTAATTATTGTGCATCAGACTGCTGGAGTTTCACAATGCCAATTTTAACATATTCTAACACACCATTATCATCAAGCATTGCTTCCATTTGATCCTTCTAGGCTATGAAATTCAAGCTACCCTCGAAGGAATACTCGAATATCATTTCGTTGAAAGACATTCTCTTGATTTTGAAGAAAAGTTGCTACACTGAAGCTGTAAATTCAAAATTCATGAGGGACAAATTCAAATACTGGATCTAATGTGATTTCATGGCTTTGATACCATGTATAAATTTGATAGAAATTGCAACTTCTCAAGAAATTAAACTGAAATTAGGAGAAACAAATTCGACTCTACTAATATGCAGAATGAAACTCACAATTTAGAACAACATGCATAGACTTGTAACAAGAAAAACCACAAGTACACAATGATTTCTAGGGGAACCCAGCTGGGAAAACCTGTCAAGCCTCTTTGCATTAATCGGTTGAATATAGAAACTATTGCAATTGCATGCTCCAGCTTTGAGCACCGCCTGCAAAAGCAAAATGTTCTCTCTGCTGAATGAGGACCTCTAGCCAACACTTAGCTAATTTCTACCTCCTCCAACCTCTTATATCATTGTTCAATTATGAGCTAATTTGAGCTCCTAAACAATAGGGAAGTCCCTATTTCCTTTCACAATTTCCAAGGAATTGATCTCCTTGCCTCATGCAAAAATTGTACACTCAACTAGTACACAATTAATGTTACACTAGCCTTTGTCTCCTCCACTCTAGCTGAGTAATTCGAATTCCATGCATGTCTGGGCTATTTTGGGTTGATTGATCAGTTAACTGACAAATCTCTAAGTCAAACTGATGTTTCACTGCTCAATTGACCTCCAACTGACTCTATTAATTGTTAGAGTCCAACTAACTGAGTACAACTGAAAATAACCGAACTAGATTGCTAAACTTTAGCAATCAACACATGCATGACTGGACTCCAAGCCCACTAACTAGAATTTGTTGATATAATTGAGTGACAAGAGCCATGTCACACTAGTTAACTGCCTCCAAGTTGTCCTACTAATGTAGAAATTCAATTTACTCAATTTGACTAAGGCTAAAGTCAAATTGATCCTTTCTTGCTACACTTTTTAACAAAACACTTAAAAATGAAAAAATTAACATATTAAGTAAATAAAAATATCATAATGTTTGTGTGTGTGTATGTGTATAAAGAGAGAGAGAGAGAGAGAGAGAGAGAGAGAGAGAGAGAGAGAGAGAATATTGTATAAGTTGAAATCAAGAGAATCTTTCGTACCTATCTAAGCTAGATCACAAGACTCATGAAACAAAAGAAAATAATATGATTGAATTCCTACCTTAAAAATGTTTACAAATTCACGATGTCATGGACAACATTCAGATCATTTCTATAATTGTGTATTTATTTATTTTTAAATTTTATGGAAGGCATATATTTGGGGTTAATTAACTCGCAAAAGGAAAATTTAAGGACATCGAAGGCTACCCAACAAAAATATTAGAAATTGGAGTACCCATCCTCATCCCTCACATCTGCAAGCTTTTTAATTTACTAATCAAGTCAGGCTTCCCCAAACCCTGGACTCAAAGCCTCATTGCATCTATTTTTAAAGGGGGGGATAGAAAAATCACTCTAATTATAAGACCATTATGAATAGGCCACTTAAACCAAGTTATATGGAATTACATTGGAAAAAAAGATTAATGTATGGCTAGAAAGCCATGTAAAAAGAGTTAGAGGGCTAGGCTAGATTTAGGAGCTATCATTCAACATTTATTACCTTGTTATGCTTAGGATCATTATGAAGAGATGTTGCAATTACAAAACTAATCTCCTATGTTGTTCCATTGACTTTAGAAAATCCTTTGACACAATGCCCATGACTAACCTTTGGAATATGATAGAAGAGCTAAACGTTCATTTCAAGTTTAGTGTTGTAGTGATAATGTTATTTCCAATTTCAGGAACATGAAGTGTTGGTTATAAGAAATTAATTGTAATATAAGTGTTAAGAAAGCTTAACTCATGTCCCCTATCCATTTTGGTATATGCATTGACAAGTTAGAGAGTTGTTTGGAAGAAGCTAGTTGTGTCAAGCTAACTCTTGGAGGCATAGTCATATTTCTTCTTTATGTGATGATATTTTTCTTATGGTAAGGAATCCTTATGATCCTTTTTTAATAGTAATGAGAATCTCTAGAGAATCAATAACTTTGAAAAATTCGTTGTTATCATTACACCAAATACAACTATTCATAAATGCCACTAATCAACCAGTTACAACATGTCTTTGGAGACTTGAACCCACATAGTTGGGGAAATAAATTATTCACCAATCCACTCAAACTAAGATCCTTTAACCATATTAAAGGAGGAAATATTCTTGAAAAGGAGGACATTGTGGTAGGATTTGATCCACTGATGTGCAAATGGGTCATGAAACCATTTAATATGGTCTCTCGAGGCGCAATCACACATTTGACCACTACCTCAAGGTGCCTCCATGGATCTAGGGAAGCCAACATGGGAATTGAACCTTGCCCAATGGTGAAAAAATCCTCACTTTCCACCATTGAATATAACCCCTTTGAGCAAGGAGTCCCCATGATCTTATAAGCAACTAAAAATCCTCAAGGATTTTTTCTCTAATATGAGTATGACTATTAACACTGAAAAAATGAAGTTTATGATAATTAAATCCAAAAATACCACTTATGCTAATTTCATGTACAAAAACGAAATTTGGAGGAAGTGACTTCATAATAATATCTCATAATCAATCTTCATCATAAACCTTATTGGAATTATATCATGGATAAAAGGATAAATGGAAGGTGGAAATCTTATTATGGACTTGAAAATAGTGGTAAATCAACAAGCCTTTGATTATGGGATAAGAAGAAACTCCTCTTTGACATTGTTTCCATTCTTGTTATTTTACATGTTTGCGAAGTTTGGGCTTGTAATCTATATAGAGAATTGGTGAGCCCCAGTATTGTAGCAATAATGCTGCAACTCTTGGAACTCCCTTCTTTAATTTTATCAACCCGGTTGTTCGTAACAAACTTGGAAGCGACGGTGTTGTATGCACAAGTACTAGCTCTTGTCGCAGCTGTCACTTGGTCAGTTGGCACAAGTTCGCTAGGGGCTTTAGCCAACTTCTATAAGTTCTCAGAAGAAGCTTTTAGGTGATGGATGAAAGCTAACTCAAAGGAAGCTAATCTACTTGCGAAAAGAAGCTGAAAGCCAAAAAGAAATGCAAACCCTAGCAAACCGTAATTCTACCAGCTAGTTCTACTGATGCAAAAATGAGAATGCAAACTACTGAATGAGATGCCATTGACTTCAAAAAGGGAAAATGCATATGTCTTAGACTACTTTTGTCCTAGAAAGTATCTTTTTGTATTTTTTGGATTAAGTGTCGATTTTCACATGCATATGCTTGAACTGTGCTTCACTGTGCAGGAGTGGATCAAGGAAGAGGAATGCTTGGAAATGGTTGGAGAGGTTCAGAGAGGGTCTAAGGAGTCCCTAACACTCTTCCTGAGAGTTTCACAAGGTTTGGCTATCAGGGAACCTCACTTGTGAGCTTCTATAGGAAGTCTGCAGGGGTTCTACAGGATGTTCCAGAATTTTTACAGGAAGTTTTAGAATTTCTACAGGAAGTTTCAGAATTTCTACAGGATGTTTGGAAATCGGTTTTTAGGGGATGGAAGAGTGAGGGAAGGTGCATGGATGAATCTGGAGGTAGGATAGGGGTCTAAAAATGGCCTAAGGACTGGTGGGTGGATTGGCGAAGAGATGTAGAAGGCTGACTTGGCTTAAAGAAGGCTAAGGCAATGATGGGTAAGGAGGTAAGGATTCGTGGACAAAAAGGATGGATAGGGAATGAGAAACTTAGCTAAGAGATAGGACAGGTGGCTCAAATGATGCTTTGGGTGGATGAATGAATGAAGAAGATGCCCTGCACGGTGTACCTTGATCAAATCAACAAGTACCTACAAATGATCAAATCCTAAACTAGTCTAGTCTATCCATCAATCAACATAAATGAGTAGCAACTTTATTTGGGAAGAGAACCTTGTACACCATCTATGTAAAGAAACATTCAGATGTCCAAACCCATGACTAATCTCTGCTAATAAAACAAGCACACTAAAAGATTGCATAAACAAGCAAACTAGTGTTTTTGTGAGGTAGCACTGTTTCCTCAATTCCAGCCCCAAATCCAATAAGGATGAGGCAAAACCCAGGAGTGTGGTTGTCCCTTTTCTTGGAGGTTTTGCTGTTATTATCCTACCAAAACACCTAAACCAAAATCATTCATAAAAAGTGATCTATTCCAGCAACCATAACGAAATCTACTTAACAGAAATATATTCAAATGCATAAAGGAAAACAATGATACATAAAGGAAAAGTAACAATACAGAAAGGAGGTCCTAGGCTCTCAGGTTGGGCCCAACCCTGAGAGCTTTGGCTCCTATGAAAAAATCAGATTTGATAGGAAACCGAATTGCTTCTCATTATCCAAAAATAATCATAACAGTCATGCCAAAAATGGCTACAAAAGAACAAAATAGAGCTGCAGCACTGAGGTGCAAAGTACACAATAGTTTCAAAAGTCTTTTTAAAGGCTGAGGCCTCAACATTTATAGATCACGAGGGACCTAGCTGGCTTCCTCAATCTGTGGAACTCGGCTCTCAAACTGTGAGTCAAACAATCCCTTTCTAAATGCTGATTGGCTGCCTTCTAGATTTGGTTTGGTGGACTTTGGAGCTCGGAGTTGGAGGTGAAGATCCCGAGGAAGGGTCATTGAATGTCATAGGCACCCCCCCTTCAAGTCCTCACTTCAAGCTTGGCTGCCTTATAGCTCATGATTGCTTTGACTTTGCTCCAATATATGTCAAAAACCTAAAATAGACACGTGTTAACCACCTAGGAAAAGTAACTTCCCTTATTCGTACCAAAGACACAAACATACTAAAAATAATGCATAAACTATAGAAAATGATGGATTTGAACAAGGACTGAACAATGAAAATTAGGCCAAATGAGCCCAAATTGTTACCAATTTTGTGGCTCATCAGTATGGTCGATCCTCCTTAGTTAGCTCCTTGAAAGATTGGGCCAAGTACTATTGTTGGACCCTTGCACATATTGTGATTTGTAGCATCTGACACTCCTTTGTGACCATAGTTTCCCCTGCTATCTGAAGATCGCCCTCTACTTTATCTGCCAGATCAGATCCAACAGTTGGGGCTTCGCCACAATCATAAAACTAAGATTCAGTGGTTGTGGTTTTTCTTAGTGCAGATCAAACTCTTTGTGCAGTGAGGGTTTTGGCTGTCATAGTCTAGATGGATTGTTGTAGCAAATTTGACAATACCAAGACCTTGGGGTTTCTATTACTATAGTCCAGGCCCAATTTTTGTAGGACATTGGGCAATATCAAGCTTTCTGGAATTCAACCATTGCAGTATTGATCACTGGGGAGTAAAACTCCTTTCAAAGTTAAAAAAATAGAAAAATGTTTGAGACCATCTTGGGACACTTGCAAGAGACTTAGCCCATAAACTTTAGGATGATGAGTTGGTCGCCATCCGGAAGCTCGCTTCCATCAACACCCAAAAAATATTCGTTTCTATGACCCACGCGGGGTCCTTCATGGCCTAGAGGGAGACAAGCTATGCGGCCTTTGGCAATCTTGCCTTCAAGGGAGGAAAATGGTTGTCCTCCAGTAGGTCCCATGCAGCCAACACGATGGAGAGAAGCAACCGCACATAGTGGAAGGGCTTGCTCTCATCTTGTGCGTCGCGACAATTTGCAAGAAATTCACTCCATAAATACCGCAACCAGTTAAATTGCACACCCTTCATGCATTGTGAAACCAATGATATCACAGGCGCTAAAACCTTGTCCTCGCGACACTTCCTCATAACTTTTCCGGCCAGTATTTGGGTGGCAATCTGCACCATGGGATTGTTGATGGATGTGATGGAATAGCCGCATGGCTTCTTGATAAGCTCAAACTTCTTTGTTGGCTTAGTGGATCTTGACCCAGGTTTAGAGTTAGTTGTGCCAAACAAAACCCTACACTACTGGCCCTTTCGGCATCAACCCATGCAGTGTGGATTGAAGTCTCACTCGAAGCAGTATGGGGGGATGCTGGAACCAAGTTTCAAATCCAGAGATCAGTGTGATGTCTGTTTTATGTCCTAGATCTACCTTCGAGTAGATCCCTAAGCCCTTAGGGATTGGCATTGTAGTTTCCTTCAAATGGCCTCTAGACCTTCGTGAATATCTACAATAAGCTTCTACGGAACTTTAACAGATAGGTTATCTAATTACGTGCATCTTATACTAGCCTTAGATCAGAATCCACACAAATTTGCTTAAGTGCTTATAAAATTAACAAAATGTAGTATAACCTTTGTGTGAATACTTAACATGCATTGCATTCAATTAATAAGAATTATCCAGTAGGTTCATGCATCAATACATAATTATTTCATAAAGACATTATCTCATCACAACTTATATCACAAACATAAACAATAGAAAGAAACAAATAAAACATATGAATTTCTCCAACAGTCTTCTTTATTGATCTTTAGTATAAGGTTAAAGACTCAAAGCTTCCCTGCGCACTCAGCTGCAGGGGTCCACGCACTTAGCTGCGGACACTACTCTAGGCCTCTATGCACTCAGCTGTAGAGCCTTCCTCCTCTTAGACTTCTCTACACTAACTCTCTAGGACTCCATTTATCGTACCCATAGACTAAAACCTAGATCTGCCTTAGACTCTCTAAGACACACCTATTTATACAATCCCATGGTTTGCAGACAAAGGATAGATCTCAAAACTGTCTCAAAAGTTTACATAAACGAGGATAAAAACCCTTTTTGACTCCTACCTTCCTACGCGCTACACATCCACAATTCGCAGAGATTTTACATCTTTTTATCAAAAATTACATCAAAACTTTGGTTTTTAACCCAAAACTGACCTAGGGGACCCCATCCTAACAATACCTCTAATTTTCGCAATTTTTTTTAGGCTAGAGATTTGTTTCAACATCTTTAAACCATGAGATCTATCGTTGAGCACATAAACCTATAGATTTGGGGAGTAATGCACGTAGAAACTACAAGATGTGGTAACACTTGTTGGAGTCCCTTGTATCCCTTGTGGGTAACCCTTCGAGTAGTAGCACATTAGATAGAAACATGCATGGACTGCACTTCCATGCACCCTTGGGCATATTGGAAGCCCCCTAGGATCACCTGAAAGCTAACCATAGATAAGCCATCGACCGCCTTGATGCTACAGTACACTGAGAACAACACTCAGGGATATTACTCACACATATAATAAGGTAGTCAGGTAGTATGACCAAGGGTATGGTTGATCCTTCTTAGTTAGCTCCTTGAAAGATTGGGCCAAGTACTATTGTTGGACCCTTGCGTATATTGTGATTTGTAGCATCTGACACTCCTTTGTGACCATAGCTTCCCCTGCTATCTGAAGATCGCCCTTTACTTTATCTGCCAGATCAGATCCAACAGTTGGGGCTTCGCCACCATAAAAAAACTAAGATTCAGTAGTTATGGTTTTTCTTAGTACAGATCAGACTCTTTGTGCAGTGAGGGTTTTGGCTGTCATAGTCTAGATAGATTGTTGTAGCAAATTTGACAATACCAAGACCTTGGGGTTTCTATTACTATAGTCCAGGCCCAATTTTTGTAGGACATTGGGCAATATCAAGCTTTCTGGAATTCAACCATTGAAGTATTGATCACTGGGGAGTAAAACTCCTTTCAAAGTTAAAAAAATAGAAAAATGTTCGAGACCATCCTAGGACACTTGCAAGAGACTTAGCCCATAAACTTCAGGATGATGAGTTGGTCGCTATGGTACCATTCACCTGTAAGCCCCCAATTTTTTGGTGGTCCCAAATTATTTTATGACGCGCTGAATCCAAATATGTACCTCTTTCCAAGAAGACTACTCTTAAGTAATTAACCATGGTTGGTGTATGCTAGGCACTAGATCTCAAGTTATGGTATCGAAAAAGGTAGTCGAGAGGGTCGACCACCTTGAGAAAATATTCAACGAATTCGAGGACAATATACCAAACATATCTCACAACTAGAAGACCTCATAACAAAGTCTCATAGGAAGGATCCTAGTGTTGATGCAAACATAGAAGAATAATCCAACCATCACATTCGCTTCCATGGAAATCACCACCCTTCCAACCACTGAAAACCCAAGATGGACATGTAAAAATTTAATGGCTCTAACCCTGCAGTATGGGTAACACAAATGGAACAATATTTCTCCCTTAATGATATGCTAAGATGGAACTAAAATACATGTGAGAGACCTTTACTTGGACCAAGAGAGATGGAAGTGGTGGCAGTGGCATTAGACATGTTATCTAGGGAGAGCAACTTGGAACATGATCTCAAAAGCCATATGTGATTGCTTTGATTGGGAATCTAATGTTTTTGGCTATCTCACTAAACTCCAATATATAGGAATAGTAAATGGCTACTCTGCAGCCTTTGAGAAATTTTCCATCTGAACTGACGGTCTAGGAGATGACTTCTACTTGGAATGTCTCATCAGTGGCCTAAAATAATCCATCCAAGCCCATGTCCCAATGACCACCCAACTACGTGGTTGGACGCATGTCGTAAGGCCTTAGATGTGGAAATCACCTTAAATGACTAGCCCAATCATCCAAATTTCATCACCAAAGCATGTACCACCCAGGCTCATGGCCCCACCCAAACACTTAAGGTTCAAAAGGTGTCACCAATAGAAATGGCCAAAAGAAGAAAACAATGACTGTGTTACTACTGTGATGACAAGTACTCCCTTGGACATAAATTCAAAAAACCAAAATTCTTTCAAATTGATGCTACTGATAACAACTCAGTAGATTAAGATCCATCCCTAGAAGTGACCAAGGAAGAAGTAGGGGAAACCCAAACCAACAATGATCTCACAACTACGCTAGGTGAACCTGTTATATCATTACATGTCTTGGTTGACATTTCTTCACCTCAGACTCTCAAAATCCAAGGCTTTATTAAACATCGACCATTAGTGGTATTGATTGAGAGTGGAAACACTCATAAATTTATCCATAAGAGAGTTGCAGAAGTTGTTCATTGCTTTGTGCGGGTGGTATATAATTTCCAAGTCCTTATCATTGATGGGGGTCCATGAAATGTGAAGGCCGCTGTGAAAATATTAAGCTTCAAATGGGAGACTACCACCTAAAGACCCATATGTTTTCTATTGAAATGGGTGGTTGCTATATTTTCCTGGGTGCTGAATGGATTTTCACACTAGGCCCTATCACAATGGATTTCCAGGAGTTATATATGAGCTTTAAGAAGAACGATCACATTCATACATTAAGGGGACTCAAGGAAGGTGCTCCTATTATTATCAGCGCACATCGAATGAAGAAGTTGTTAAAAAAGGGCCATCATGGAGTAGTTTCCCAATTTAATGCCACCTAGGCCATCAAATCCACTACTCGTCATATTCATCCTGAGATGCAACATGTATTAGATTTCCACCAACAGATATTTGAAAAAACTAAGGAGATTCCACCCTTTAGGGTTGAACATGATCATAGCATCCCTTTGGTCCCAGGTGCTCAATCATCAAATGTTTTCCCATGTCAATATCCTTTTTCCCAAAAGAATGAAATTAAAAAAATCATCAATCAACTCCTTGAAGCTCGTGTTATCTATCCCAACATCAACCCTTATTCATCTCTAGTGGTTATGGTTCTAAAGAAATATAGAGAATTGCACATGTGTTCGGACATTTACAAGCTCACTATCAAGGAAAAATTTCATATTCTGGTTGTTGATGATATTTTTGATGAATTGCATGGTGCACAATTCTTAACCAAGCTAGACGTCCATTCGGGCTATCACCAAATACACATGAAGGAAGTATACATTCCCAAGACTGCCTTCCAAACTCATGAAGGCCATTATGAATTCCTGATCATGCCATTTGTTCTCTGTAATGATCCATCTAATTTTCAAAGTCTCATGAACCACTTGCTAAAACCATATCTCTAAAATTTTGTCCTGGTCTTCTTCGATGACATTCTCATCTACAACATAACTTGGGAAAAACATCTTCAGTGTGTAGACCAAATATTGCAACTGCTCCAAGATCACAAATTATTTGTCAAATTATCCAAGTGATCTTTTGGCATGGAAGAAGTCAAGTATTTGGGACACACTGCGAGTTGTCAGGAGTGAGGGTTGATCGGAAAAATATTCAGGCAATGCAAGATTGGTCCCAACCAAAAACCTTGAAGAATTTGAGGGGATTCTTGGGTCTCATTGACTACTATCGCAATTTTTTCCACAATTATGGACACATTGTTAGACCCCTCACTAATATTATCAAGAAAAATTCATTTCTTTGGAATGATGTATCTCAACAGGCCTTCTTGGCTCTCAAAAAAGCCATGTGCTCCACTCCCGTATTGGCACTACCCAACTTCACCAAATCTTTTGTGATTGAATGTGATGCTTTAGGTTTAGGTATTGGTGTTGTATTAATGTAGGAATGTAGACCATTGGATTTCACTAGTCAACAACTCAGTGGAAAAAATATGGGTCAATCTACTTATGAGAAAGAAACGATGGCCATATTACTTGGAGGACATACTTGTTGGGGCGACATTTCCAAATACGCAGGAACCATCATAGCCTAAAATATTTTCTTGAGCAGTGTCTATCGTCGCCACAACAAAACAAATGGCTTGCCAAAATGTTGGGATATGATTATAAGATAATTTACAATAAAGGGCATGACAATGTATTAGTTGATGCTTTATCGCACCAATTTGAGGATGAGAGCACCCTGCTATCAATATCTCTACCCATACCAGATTAAATTGAAGAAGCCTACAAGGAATGGTTCTCCCACCCCTCTCTTTCAATCAACTCATTAATAACATAAGAGAAGATCCTAATTCCTTTGCAGACTACTCTTGGAAGGATGAGATTCTTCGCTACATGGATCGAGTAGTTATATCACCGGCCTCCACCCTCAAAACTCTCATCTTGGACAAGCTACACTCATATCTAATTGTAGGGAATTCAAGACTTCAGAAGACTTATGCTCACACACATCATTTGTTAGGGTCCAACCTTAACCCCCTTATTTATGTAATAGGATCAAGTCATAGTTATAGTTAAGTAAAGAGTCAATAAAGCCCATATTAATAATTGTAAGTGGTTGACCCGCATTTAATGAAGGGACCACAGTTAGTTATAAATGGGCCATGGTATTAGATAGATGGTATTAATAAGAACCATGGTATTGACCCATGGTATTGCATGTATGAATCTTATATAAAGGATAGAGACTCCCCTCAAGGAGCATCACGTCTTATTTTGTAATCGAGCCCAGCTCTAGTGGAGGTTTCCCCCTCGAAGAGGCAAGTGAAAATTGCTTTTTGGATAATAAAATACTTGCTGTTATTTCTTATTGTTCTGTGTTCTGGGTATATTTCTTCTTATATTTTGTGTTCTGGTATCTTCTTGCAGGTCAAGATCATAACAAGTGGAATCAGAGGTTTTATTAAGCATCGCCCGGTAGTAGTCTTGATTGATAGTGGCAATACACATAACTTTATCCATCAAAGAGTCATGGAAGCAGTGCATTGTTTTGTCAGAGCAGTCTCTAACTTCTAGGTCCAAATTACTGATGGGGGGACAATGAAATGTGAGGGCCGCTGTGAAAATGCCAAACTTCAAATGGGGGATTATCAGTTAAAGACCCACATGTTTGCCATACACATGGGAGGGTGCGACATTGTCCTGGGTGCTAAATGGCTTCACACACTTGGCCCAATCACAATGGATTTCCAGGAGTTATATATGAGCTTTAAGTAGAACAGCCACACATATTACCTCCGTGGACTCCAGGTGGGTGATCCCTCTATTATCAGCTCACATAGGATGGAAAAATTGTTAAAAAAGGGCCACCATGGAGTTATAGCCCAATTTAATGCCATCTAGGCCTTCGAACCCACTTCTCGTCATATTCATCCTGAGATACAACAGATCTTAAACAACCATCTGCCAGTCCTTGACAAGCCTCATGAGCTTCGACCCTCGAGAGGGGAACATGATCATAGCATTACTTTGGTCCAACCACCAAATGTGCGCCCATATAGATATCCGTTTGCCCAAAAGAATGAAATTGAAAAAATCATCAAGGAACTCTTGGAAGTAGGGGTCATTCATCCCAACATTAGTCCTTATTCATCACGTGTGGTCATGGTGCTCAAGAAAGATAGGGAATGGTGTATGTGTCCATACTTCAAGGCCCTCAAAAAGTTGATGGTCAAAGATAAATTTCCCATACTAGTTGTCAATGATTTGCTGGATGAACTAAATGGGGCTCAATTCTTTACTAAGCTCGACCTTCGCTCGGGCTATCACCAAATTCACATGAAAGAAGTAGACATTCTAAAGACTGCTTTCCGAACTCATGAAGGCCATTATGAGTTCCTAGTCATGCCATTTGGTCTTTGTAATGCCCCATCCACTTTTCAGAGCCTTATGAACCACTTGCTCAAACCATATCTCAGAAAATTTGTCCTTGTTTTCTTTGATGACATCCTCATCTACAGCCACACCTGTGCTACACATCTTCAACATGTAGATCTGCTCTTGCAATTGCTCTGGAAGCATAAATTATTTGTCAATATATCCAAGTGCTCTTTTGGCATGGAAGAAGTTGAGTATTTGAGCCACATTGTGGGGTGTGAAGGTGTTAGGGTGGACCCCAAAAAGATCCAGGCAATGCAGGATTGACCTCAACCAAAGACCTTGAAGAGCTTGAGAGGAATTTTGGGCCTCATAGGCTACTATCACAAATTTGTCTGCAATTATGGTTGCATTGCTAGACCCCTCACTCAACTCCTCAAGAAAAATTCATTTCTCTGGAATGTTGAAGCACAGGCCTTTATAGCTCTCAAACATGCCATGTGTTCCACTCCCGTATTAGCACTACTCGACTTCACCAAATATTTTGTGATTGAATGTGATGCTTCAAGTACGAGTATTGGGGTGGTCTTAATGTAGGAAGGTCGACCATTGGCCTTCACTAGCCAACAACTAAGTGGGAAAAATTTGGGACAATATACCTATGAGAAGGAGATGATGGCCATCTTACATGCAATAGATACCTGGTGACCATACTTATTGGGGTGGTGTTTCCAAATCTGCACAGACCATCAAAGCCTTAAATATTTTTTGGAGCAATGCCTATTCTCGTCACAACAAAATAAATGGCTCACCAAAATGTTGGGATATGATTATGAGATAATTTACAAGAAAGTGCACAAAAATATCATAGAAGATGAGTTATCATGCCAATTTGAGGAGGAAAGCACCCTGCTCACAATCTCCCTTCCCATTCCAGAATGGATTGAAGAGGCTCGTAAGGAATGGTTTTCACATCCCTGGCTCTCACAACTAATTAATCAATTGTAGTCAGATCCAAATTCCATAGTGGGCTACTCTTGGTAGGATGATATTCTTTGCTACAAGGATAGAGTCATGATATCACCAACATCCACCCTCAAAAGAAAATTTTTGGCAGAGTTGCACTATTTTACCACTGTAGGACATTCATGCTTTTAGAAGACTTATGCTCACACTCGACAATCATTATTTTGGATGTGCATGAAAAAGGACATTCTTACTTTTGTAGCTGAGTGCGACATATGTCAGTGCCGCAAAGGAGAAACAATCAAATCCCTAGGCACATTACAACCATTTCCCATCCCTGCCTCAATCTGGATAGAGGTTTCTATGGATTTCATTATGGGTCTTCCGAAGTAGGAAACAAGTCAGTCATCATGGTGGTTGTGGACAAACTTTCTAAGTATGCTTATTTTTGTTCCCTACCCCACCCTTTTACACTAACTTCAATCGCTCAAGATTTCATGGACCATATTTTCAAATTGCATGGCATGCCCACTTCCATTGTGTCTGATCGTGACCCAATCTTCACCAGTAACTTTTGGAAGGAACTCTTCAAGATACAAGGTACCCAAACTGATGGTCAAACTAAAGTAGTCAACAAATGTCTGGAGACCTATCTTAGGTGTTTCACTTCAGAAAAGCAACATCTATGGGTACAGTGGTTACCTCTAGCCGAATGGTGGTATAACACCAACTATCACACCACCAACAAAATGACTCCATATGAAGCAGTTTATGTCAAGTCCCTCCTTCACCTACTTCTTATATCAAGGGATGCTCGAAGGTACAAGTAGTGGATCAACTCCTACAAAACTGCACAACCATGTTGTCCCACCTTAGAGAGAATCTTCATCAAGCCCAAAATCACATGAAGCAATAGGCAGATCAACATCATTCAAAACACCAATTTCAAAGACAAGGGTTGTCATAAATTATCTCCAAATTTCTACGAACCATATCAAGTACTTTAGTGCATTGGAGAAGTCGCCTACAAGCTAGATTTTCCACCCACTGCAAAAATATATACAGTCTTCCCTGTTTCATGCCTCAAGAAAGTGATTGGGAACCATTGCCGAATTCAAACTAGTCTACCTGAATTGGATGAAGAAAGGGTCAATTTGGCTCCAACTTGAACAGGTTCTTGACACACGAGAACGGCACCTGCACGACCGCACAATCAAGGAAGTCCTCGTCAAGTGGTAAGACATCTCTCTGGAAGATGCGACCTGGGAACCAACCACTATCCTTCAGCAGTTTCTACAGCTTCAGCCTTGAGGACAAGGCTATTCTTATGGGGGAGGGCATGTTAGGGTCCAACCCTAACCCCCTTATTTATGTAATAGGATTGAGTCATAGTTATATTTAAGTAAAGAGTCAATAAAGCCCATATTAATAATTGTAAGTGGTTGACCCACATTTAATGAAGGGACCACAATTAGTTGTAAATGGGCCATGGTATTAGATAGATGGTATTAATAAGAACCATGGTATTGCATGTATGAATCCTATATAAAGGATAGAGACTCCCCTCGAGGAGCATCATGTCTTATTTTGTAATCGAGCCCAGCTCTATTGGAGGTTTCCCTCTCGAAGAAGCAAGTGAACATTGCTTTCTGAATAATAAAATACTTGTTGTTATTTCTTATTGTTTTGTGTTCTAGGTATATTTCTTCGCATATTTTGTATTCTGGTATCTTCTCGCAGGTCAAGAGAATAACATCGTTCTTTCTTTTAGACTGGCGTGAAAAATGGAATTATTACTTTTGTAGCTGAATGTGATGTGTGCCAATGCAAGAAATGTGAAAAAATCAAGTTACCAAGAACCTTATAACCATTGCCACTCCCTGCTTCTATATGGACGAATGCTTCCATGGACTTTATCATTGGTCTCCCAAAGTCAGTCAAAAAATCAATCATCATGGTGGTTGTGGACAAACTTGCTAAATATGCTCATTTTTGTGCTCTACCACACCTATTTACCCCCATATTGGTAGCTCAATTTTTCTTGGATCAGATCTTCAAACTGCATGGCATGCCAACTTCCATTGTGTTTGATTGCAACCCCACTTTCACTAGAAAATTTTGGCAGGAACTTTTCAAGCTTTAGGGCACACAACTCCAACTAAGTACCACCTATTATCCCCAAACCAATGGTCAAACAGAAGCAATCAAGAAATTTTTGGAGACCTATCTAAGGTGCTTCACTTCATACAAGCAACATCAATGGGTATAGTGGCTACTTTTAGCTGAATTGTGGTAGAATACTAAATATCATGAAACCACCAAAATGACTCCATATGAGATAGTGTATGGCCAAATCCCACCTTCACCTATTTCTTATATCCATGGATGTTCTAAAGTATAGGCAGTTGATCAAGTCCTATAGAACCGTGCTGCCATGATCCTCATCTCAAAGATAATCTACTTCAAGCTCAAAATCAAATGAAGTAAAAAGATGACCAACACCATTCCAAGTTCTCATTTAAAGAAGGGGATCAGATATTCCTGCGCCTCCAACCATATAACAAACATATCTCAAAGAAAAGGGATTCTAGAAACTAGAACCAAAATTATATGGGCCTTATCATATACTTCAACACATAAGAGTAGTCGCCTACAAACTGGCCTTGCCACCTAGTTAAAAAATCCATCTTGTCTTCCATGTATCATGCCTCAAGAAAGTGGTGGGGATAAATTGTTGGGTTCAAACAAGTCTACCCAAATTGGATGAGGAAGACCCCATTTGGCTCCGACTAGAACAAGCCATCGATACTCGTGAAAGACATCTCCACAACTACATGATCACGGAAGTCCTCATCAAGTGGAAAGAGACCTCTCCAAAATATGCAACCTAGGAATCGACCACTATTCTTCAACAGTACCTGCATCTTCAACCTTGAGGACAAGACTGCTTTTGATGGGGGAGGCCATGTTAGGGTCCAACACTAGCCCCTTTATTTATGTAATAATCCCAATGAATCAAGTCAAAGTCATATTTAGTTAAAGAGTCAATAAATCCCACATTAATAATTGTAAGTGGTTGACCCGCATTAGAGAAAAGGGTCCACAATTAGTTGTAAACAGGCCATAGTTAATAAATAAAGTGGTTAAGCCATGTTATGCAAGGGACCACTAGTAGTTAGGGGTTTGGATGTCATTTAGCTATAAATAATCTTAGTTAGTAAGGAAATATCATCAAGTTTTATTGTAATTGAGCTCTACTCTGTTGGAGGTTGTCCCCTTGAAGAGGTAAGTGAACATTGAATCTGTTTCTGAATAATAAAATATTTTTTTGTTTTTCTCATTTCTTGTGATAATTTTGTGTTCTGGGCTATATTTATTCATATTTATGGTATTTTAGATATCTATCAGGTCAAGAGCATAACTTTGTGAATGTTTACAGGAACAAAATGACAAAACGATTGTTCATTATTTATGTTTGAACACTTTGTAGAAGCTTGAAACAAATTAGTGGCAAAGGTGACCTAAGGGAGTAATGAAGACATTAACAAGTTTCTTAAATCTCAAGGCCTATCTACAAGATGCTATGTTAGAGCCTATTGAATTTAAATTATTGTTTTATAAAGATATCGATTTGTTGTAAATGAAAAATATTGAAGTCATGAAAAGGACAAAAGAGAACATCAAAGGGTACTTAGAAGCTCAAGAGCCATGGAGGAAGGTTAAAATTCACCAAGAAATACAAGAGTCATTTGGAAAATGAACAGTCATTTGGGAGCTTAAGAGTCACATGGAAGGTGAAAGGTCACCTCATTTGTTATATATAGACCCTCATGGCTCAAGCACAAGGACTTTTAACACTTAAGATAGGCTAGTAATAGGATTGCTATTTCGAGCTTAAGGAGTTGAAGGGATTCCCTCTTGATAGCCTATAGGTGGTGTTAGAGTCGGTCTTGTCAGTCCTCCGTCAGAGATCAAAAATCTTTATGCATTTCATTTTTAGGAGTCCCGCTCCATTCACTGAGCTGCATTCCGCTAGGGGCATGCCATAATCTGACAGAAAAAGTCATGCTAGTCAATTCCCCTCATGTCTGGCTCCTGTTGGCTTAGGTATTTTGTCAATGATAACTAAAGTCCATGACAGTCAAGGTCTGGTCCCTTAATGGACAAAATTCATTTTTGATAATTAGGTCTAGGGATTAAATCAATTTGGTCTTACACCATGTCCAATAAAGCCATGTAGGCTAGAATGAGGCCCTTACAAAGTTATGATTCAGAGAGTTTCTTTGTCATGTTGATAGACTTCGACTATTCTTCAAAACCTTGTTTTGAAGAAAAGTCAAACAGTGTCATTTGTGATAAAATTTTCAAAAAATTCGTCAGTTGATTTCTTCAAGTGCAGTGATGGTTTCCATGGCCACATGCCCTGTCATGCAATCCCTGCAAAGAGTGCTAAAAATTTCATCGTTTGAGCTAAAATTTCAAAGGGAAAAGTGAAATTCAGGGTTGCTTTAAGTCAGTGAAAAAAGCCAAAATGAAACATTAGCAAAGTGGGTTTTTGAAGAAGAAAAAATTTAACCCATGACTTCAAAGTCTTTAAATAGAGGTTTCTACAAGCAAACAAGGTCATTGTGCAAATCAAGGTCATAGAGAAACATTGCAAAGTGATTAGGAGAGAAAAGTGTGTGTTTAAGAGTGAGTGGGAGTCGTTTTCTAGAGCGCGACACACACACAAAGGGGCGCAGTGCACACATAGAGTGCGGCACACACAGAGCCACCCCACAGTGCAAAATTTCTACGGGTGTGGCGCACACACCGGGCACAGCGCACTGGGTTTGGCTTGCGGTGCACACCCACAAAGGCCCGAAATCGTGCCAAATTGCCTCAAGTTGCTTGTGAAACCCCTCAAATCAATAGGTAGGCTCTATATCATGGCTTTCTCATAAAATTTGGTGACTGTTATGGTGGTTCATGGCTATGTTTAATTGCCACAAAACTCATAAAACCAACCACTCAAAAAACATCAAAGCCATGGTTGCTAGGGTTGCAAAATTGTGGTGTTAGTGCCAAAGCTCCGTTTTCACCCCTCATTTTTCCCTTGCTTTCCATTTTTCCTTATCCCCCCTTTCTCATTTTTCCTATTACCCTGCCCTAAAATACTACCAAACCCTATCCCCTATCCCTCCACTCATTGGTCAATAAAAACCCCAAAACCCTAGCTTATCAAATACCCAAACCCCCCTACATATCCCTAAACAAACTTCTCCCCATAACCCCTATTCCCATCATATTACTCCCCTCCTAATACTCCCTAAACAAACTTCTCCCCATAACCCCTATTCCCATCATATTACTCCCCTCGTAATACTCCCTTTTTTTCATTGTTCCCCTTGGTGGCAGATATCACAACAACACCTAGTTTCACACCATCATCAAAGGGCAGCCTAAGTACAGTACACACAGCAGTCATGGCATTTGAGCATTCATCAGAGTATGAGATGGAGACACAAAGTGATTCATCCTCGGAAGAACAGGCTCTCAGGAGACATCACAAGAGTGGCAAACATGTTAGGGATGAGCCAACTACCCTCACTGAATTGCAGGCATGCCCTCTTGCCATGTCATGTTTCCAGCATCTATCATGTTTTGAATTTTTGTCAGGGTGGCTAATGTTAGAGTTCATCATGAGTTGGCCCGTCTTTTTGTGCTTCACCTACATGGAGGTCAGTCTATCCTTGCCGGGGTCACCTTCACATTGACACCCGAAACTATCTCAGTGGCAATCAGCATACCAAATGTTGGAGAACAGTGGCAAAAGAAAAGGAAGGTGGATAGGCAACACCATGAGCCTTACATTAAGGCCAAATTCTTGAGGCAGCTCACAAGAGTCTTTCCATTCAGATATTTGAAAGATGAATATGCTTCGCTCATGAAATTGATCACGAAGTACTTCAGCTGTGAGGGGAGGTTCTCTCGTCTATATGCCTACCACATCATGTTTCTCATGCACTTTACTAGGGTGCGAATGATGAATCGCCCATTTTTCATTTGCAGGAACATAGAGAGGATGAACACCTTCATGCAGCATAAGACCCCTCAGTAGCAACTTAACAGTGTTTATCACTTTGCTCTTATCCGGATTTTGGTAGATCACCAGTTGGGATTGCAGGGCATTGCTTTGGAGGACTTCATCTCCCATGACCTCTTCAGCACTTCACAGGTATTATCAGAGGCAGAGCATGAGATAGGTGGTCCTTCTCAGCGGTATGAATGCCATGAGACCACTACTATGCCAGTATTCGTTACATATCAGAGAGGCAGTAGGCACTTGTTTGCAACAACAAAGCGAGTGTTATCTCCACCCGGGGTGGAAGGGGCCTCACTTCTGGCATCGACAACAGAGGTACAAGACAAGGGAAAGAGGCCCATGCATGATGAGGCCATCAGGTGAACAGGAGGCTGACTTCATCCTCATTCAGGATGATGATGCAGATGTGGAGAGTGGAAAACTTAGGATGACCATTCAGGAGTAGAACACGAAGATCCAAGACTTGTCACTCAATTTGGAGAGGGCCAAATGGATCATCAAGTATCTGGAGCAGAGAAACAAACAACTTGAGGATCAGCATGAGATCATGGAGCTGCAAGGTATCCATGAGAATCAGCAAGCTGCCCAAGAAAGGAGGATCGAGCTCACTACCTTGGAGCAAGAGATTAACAATGATTGTGAGTCTTGGCTTGAGCATATCAACATCCACCTTGAGAGACTGCTAGAGAAGGACAACAGGGACAAACCATACTGAGGTGGATGGGTTATCATTACAGGGCACAAAACATGAGTTCGAAGGCTCGAATAAGGAGTTTGAAGGCAAAATTGAGCAAAGGAACAAAGAGGAAAAAGAGGCACAAAGAGAAAGATCAGCTTTGAATCTTGGCTGAAGCCTCTGTGGTCCAACATAGTGCCTCTTAGAGAACCGCCAGCCCAAATTTCAATAAATTTGGGGCAATTTTGGTCACATGGCAATTTTTTTGGTCACAACACAGGTTTTTCTCCTTATGCGCCGCGCCACTGGCGCGAAGCTTAGGATTGGGAGCTCCAAATTGGAAATGGCTTGCATTTTTGGATTCAACATGAAAAATCATGACTACTGGTGCTTGGACAAGAAATTTGGGCATGATTTGAGTCTCTAGGAGGTCAAAAACACTAAAACAATGACCTCTCTGCCCCTATTTTGACACACAGGAAGCAGTCTTGGAAGAATGAAGATTTGGAGGGGCAAATGAGCACCAAATTCAAAAATTCCACTTGGGTTGGAAAGTAGACAGGCCAGACTTTCCAACAAGTACACTTGGGCACAATTTGGTCTCATGTAGGTACCTCAAAACAACCTCCAAAGTGGCGTGGTGCGTATAGATTTGGGCATGGTGCATATAGAGAAAAAGGCCAAATTACTTCCGCTTCGCGACATTTTGATTCGCGACTTTCTCCAAGTGGGCCCGCTCATCTACATTTCACTTTTTTCAGTATCTAAAGAAAAATTTAAAGTATTTTCACTAGAGGATGGCTTCTATCCAAGTGGCAAAGGAAGGCGAGCAGTCACCCAAGCCATTTGTCATTTTTGTAACGCTACACTTGTAGCTAATGGTTGGATTTCCATCTCCATTTTGTAATGATTTTTGAAACTCCCCAACTCTTGGTCTTTCTATTTCCTAATGGCATAGTCTATTTATTGTATGCAAACCATTTGCAAAGGGTTGGCTGGCTTGTAATTTCTGGGAGACTGTGGGAAAGAAACTCTGTTTCTTCATTGTATATTTTGATAGAGGATTAATGAAAGGCAACGACTCTGTTTCATGAGATTCATGTGGTTGTGAGCGTAGCAAATGTGTTTTTCCTTATGTTTCATATGTATCTTGTTATGTTTCATAGTTCATTCATATTCATTTCCAGTGAAATTTTCTGAGTAAGATAAGGTAGAATTCATTTTTATTGCTCTGCCTGTGGGAAAGTTTCACACTGTGTGTTTCTCTTCTGTTGAAAAGGATTCATGTACTTATGCCCTTTTCACCCTCCTAAGAAATCTCTCCATTCCATGTTATTTCAAAATAAATTGTTAGACTTTCCGCCTATCTTGCCTCACGAAATAATCTGTGCCTTGGTATTAAATTCTCTGCTCATTGTTGTCCATTGGTCCCATACCATCCCAAAAACTGAGTCATTCATAAAAAATTGTTTCTTGTATCCATAAGTACTTACTAGCCTAAGATCAATATTTCACTGTAAGTCATCTTAGACCATTTCGTTTATCTATTCACTGAGTGTGACTCGAGCCCTCTCCTGTTCTGGTAGGGCTAGCTACCAGACTGAGCATGGTTTTTGGTTACCCTGAAATTTTCCTTCCTTCAACCTATTTTGGATTTAGGTGCTAACATAGTGGTGACTCCACCGGGGAACGAAATCAATCCCCTTACTTCTCGATAATTCTAAGCTTTCGGATGATAAGTTTAGGATTTGATAGGTTGAGTGAGTTGGTTGTGTCCTTTAATTTTTCTCAATAACACGCTGGCTTCTAGAAGATATACTAGGGCTAATCTAGATCCAGATCCTTTGCACATCTACGAAAATCCCAATTTGATTTCAATAAATTGTTGTCAAGAGAGCCCTATATCTCCCATGTTAGAATTCCTTTCATGCCCCGACATTTTTGAGTATCTTGAAGAGCTAGATTTTGATGAGCAGTTTGAACTATCACTGTTTGAGACCAAATCCAAAAGGGCGGTTGAATCTACTGTCCACAATCCATAGTTTCTTGTAGACTTGGAGATGGAAAGGGCTAACCAGTCAATTGATAATTACATTATAGCTCAGCTTCAAACTCCAATTTCTAGTCCCTTACAAACTGTGCACACTCCTCCAACACCCCTGAGGCCAAATCCACCAAGAGTGATGGCCGCCCGTTTTGCACCTCTTGTGCTACCTCAAGTTTTAGATGATATGCCCGTATATTATCAAAGCAAAATCTCATTTTTTGATGGCACCCTTAACAACATTATCGCTCAACAACATGTGGACAGAATGGCAGATTTCTATGAACTTCATGAGATTGATGCAGAGAATGTGGCAATGAGACTCTTTGTACAGACATTTGCAGGTGAAGTGAGGAAATGGTTCAGAGGTTTGCCAGCTGCACATATCGCTACCTTGGCTGACCTACAAAGACAATTTTTAAACTGATGGGAAGTGAAAAAGAATCCTCTTCAAATTCTGGCTGAATATGAGCAAATCAAAAGAAACACTAGTGAGTCGGTCCAAGACTATTGCATTAGATTCAATTCAGTTTATAATGAAATTCCAGATCATCTAAGGCCACCTGTGGGACTAGCCATGGTGAATTTCCCGGATGGTTTTGATGCTGACATGGCTTATCAATTAAGAGAGAGAGAACCGGCCACCATGGAAGACATGCAGAAGATAACAGTCAGCGTTGAAGCAAATCTGCTGACCAAGATGGCTAGAGAAAAAGCAGAGAAGAAGGTCACCGTAAAAGAAGAATCTTCCTCGGTAGATAAATTACTACGGAAGGTAGAGCAGATGCTTGAAAGGGTGAAACTTGAAAAATCAGAGCCACAAGTTAGAGATCCTAACTTTCGTGGTCAGCAACAACCACAATATAGAATAATACAGAGAGATTAGAGAGCCCAAGTGCAGACAACACAATAGCCAATACAGACACCTTTGTAGCAAAATTTTGTGCATGGATCGGAGTCAGATGAGGACGGGAATATAACAGGTGAAGAAAATCACCTCTTTACTCCTGATGATTTGCCTATTTATCTCATTGAGGATGAGGAATATGCAGAAAGTTCGGCTGTACACAAAGATGTAGATTTCATTCTAGCAAATGACACCATCTTGGAGGAAGAATTAGATGAGTACCAAAGAGGCTATATGAATGCTCTGTCCACCCAACAACAGTGATATTCACTTAGAAACAAATATGTGCCATTCAAACCAATTTAGAAAAGGAAGGATGTCGAGGCATCAAAGAATGATTCATCGGTTGCACAAAGGAAAGGAAAGGAGGCGGTTGATCCAGAGAGCAGCAAATCACCATCAACAGAACAATCGAATCAGCAAGTTGCATCGAAAGAAAAGGAAAGGAAAGAAATCCCAGTCAAAGAGGTAGAAAATATTCCCGCTTTTAATTTAGAGAATGAGATTTCTAAATTAAAGGTTTCCATTCCCTTGACTGAAATAATGAGGAACAACAGTTATAGAGAGCAGGTATCTAAAATGTTGATTTTGGACCCAATGTCCGACATGGTGAATGTCAAAGATGATCAACTTGAAATGATTTTTGGGCCAGTATCGAATGGTGAGTTTCCTGATAGTGATGTGCCACCTTTTTATATCAGTTTAAGATTGCATGATTTTGTGTTACATAACGCCATGTTCGATTTCGAAGCTTCTCACAATCTCATGCCCAAGGCTATTATGGATAAACTGGGTCTGGACATCACCCGACAATACCATGATCTCTATTCGTTTGATTCCAGCAGAGTAAGATGTATAGGACTCATCAAAGACTTGGTTGTGAGTCTGGATCAGGTCCCAATGAAGAATGTTTTGATGGATGTTGTTGTAGCAGATATTCCTCCCAGGTTTGGCATGCTTCTTTCCAGGTCATGAATAGCGAAATTGAAAGGGACACTACAGCTAGATTTCTCCTATGCAACGATTCCAGTGTTTGGCCAAATGAGAAAATTGTATCAGGAACAAAAAATGAAATACATGATCACAATCAAGGAGAAACCAATAGATCATCTGATTAATTATGTACATAAGGATTTAGAGTCTTTTGTTTTGTATTCAGATAGTTTCAATGATATCGATAGTCAGTTAGTAAAAGGAGATGATATTCCGGAAATAATAGAAAATTTCAGAGGAGTTTTAAAGAAAAAAGAATAAGAACAACATAACACTATTGAGCGATCAGCTGAAAGTAATGGACAGCAAGCAGACCAAGCACAACAAACAGATTTTCAACACTTGCAAGAGGAGGAAGAAGGTTTGTGGACCATGGATTTCGATGGAGTAGAGGGAAATGATGGCGCTGGAATTGGAATTTGGGTACGCAATCCTTTCTTCGCCCCGAACAAAGTGCCTAGAACTTGTGGGTATGCGCTTACAAGTTGGCTTTTGATTGTTCACACAATGAAGCTGAGTATGAAGTTCTAATTGCTGGCCTAAAGATTCTAAGAAAGTTGAATGCTAAGAGGATTTCAGTATATGGCGACTCCAAATTGGTGATCAAGCAGGTCAGAGGCGGATATCAAGCAAAGCATCCTAGGATGCAAGCTTACCATAATGCAATTCTAGACATCCTAAAATTATTTTCAGAATACACATTGACATGTGTGCCTCGTATACAAAATAGCATTGTTGATGCCCTTGCTAAGGCAGCAAGTAGTTTGAAGATCTCAATGAACTCTAGAAATAAATGTGAAATCCATGTCAAGCATCGTCTGACTGTCCCGGACAATCAGAGATATTGGCAAGTTTTCCAAGATGATGAAGAGATTGATGATTTTCTGCAAAACAAAGGCAAGTTCAAAGAGACCTAAATTGATGTAGAAAATGACGATGGTAAAGGTAATGGTACAGATGAGGTGCAGATCAATGAAATGGACGTGTTGCAGTTGAAGAATAATGTTATTCCTAAAGGCTTGATACCTTTAGAAGAACTCTTTGATCAAGATGATGTAGCTTGCAAGCCAACATTGCAGCCAACAAAGAAGGGTGTGGAAGAGGTCAATATCAGAACAACTGCTAATCCTAAATTGGTAAAATTGTCCAAAGCATTGCCACCAAAGATCAAGGACAAATATATCAGTTTGCTATCTTCATTTGCAGATGTGTTTGCTTGGAACTATTCTGACTTAAAGACATATGATACCAATATAATTCAGCACACTATACCCATCAAGCCCAATCAGAAACCATTCAGACAAAAGTTGAGAAGGCTAAATCCAAAGTTGCTGCCATCAATTGAAAAGGAGATAAACAGGTTGTACAAATCAGGGATCATTGTTCCCATCATATTTTCAGATTGGACCTCTAATTTGGTGCCCGTACGAAAGAAGACAGGTGAGATTTGCTTATGCATTGATTTTAGAAATCTCAATAAAGTTTCGTTGAAAGATAATTATCCACTGCCCAAAATGGACCATATACTTCAGCGAGTAGTGGGAGCATCTCGTATGTCACTACTTGATGGTTATTCTGGATACAACCAAGTTTCTGTCCATGAAGGTGACCGAGACAAGACAACGTTCACCACTCCATGGGGAACCTTTCATTACGCTAAAATTCCTTTCAGTTTGAAGAACGCAGGTGCCACATTTCAGCGGGCAATGGACTTGGCTTTCACAAATGAGAAGGATGTCTTTCTGGTGGTGTACCTGGATGATTTGACAGTGTTTTCCAAATATGATGAAGAGCACATGTACCATCTGAAAAATGTCTTTCAAAAGTGCATAAAATATGGCTTGTCGATGAATCCGAAGAAGAGCTTGTTCGCCATGGAGGAAGGAAAACCACTTGGGTACATTATCTCAAAAGATGGCATTTGTATTGACCCAACACGTGTGCAAGCAATTCAGCAAATTGATCTGCCCCAGAATAAGAAAGAGATTCAATCTTTCAATGGTAAAATGAATTTTCTACGCCGCTTTGTACCTAATCTTGCTGAACACTTAAGAGAGATGACAAACATGCTTAAGAAGGAAAACCAAGTGAAATGGACGGAGGAGGCTGTAAAATCTTTCAATTTGGTCAAATTGGCTCTTTCCTCAGCTCCAGTTCTAGTCAGCCCGGACTACACTCAGGATTTTATATTGTTTTCATTTGCTTCGGAGCATACTATGGCAGCGATGTTATTGCAGAAAAGAGATGATAACGAAAGACACATTGCATTCTTTAGCAGAGCTATAAGAGATGCAGCCTTAAAATACAACATCATTGAGAAGCAAGCCCTTGCACTTGTGAAGGCATTAAAAGATTTCCAGGTATATATTCTACATTCTCATATTTTGGCCTATGTTCCTAACGTTGCTGTCAAAGATGTTTTAGTACAGACCGATCCAGAAGGGAGACGAGGCAAGTGGATTGTAGCCTTGCTGGAATATGATGTGGAAATAAAGCCGAAAAAGCTGGTTAAAGGACAGGGATTGGCAAAGTTAATGGCCGAATCAAACTTGCACGCCTTGGAAATAAATCTAATCGCTGCTATGTTCGATGAGAATGAGGAAGGATCATTAATTCAGGTATCTGAAATGTTTGCTCTTTCTCCATGGTATTCAGATATCATATATGTGCTTAAAATGTTTTCACCACCACCCGGCATGACTAGAAACAAAGCGAGGACACTCAAGTTGAAGGCTGCCAAGTTTTGCATTCTAAATTCCGCACTATATTGGAAAGATCCCGGTGGCATTTTGTTAAATTTCTTGGTGGAAAAGGAAGCAAAGAAGGTCATGGAGGACTGCCACCAAGGAGACTTTGGTGGTCACCTTTTTTGGAAATCAGCGGCAAATAAAATTCTGAGAGCGAGGTACTATTGGCCAACATTTTTTGCTGATGTATATAAGATGGTCAAGCGCTGTCATAAGTGTCAGATTTTCGAAGGAAAGCAGAAGTTACAACCTTTACCACTTAAGCCTATAGAGGTGAGTGCCCCATTTTTAGCAATGGGGATTGGATTTTATTGGTGAAATTCATCCCGCTTCTTCTGGTTAGCATAAATGGATCCTCATAGTGATAGATTATTTCACGAAATGGATCGAGGCAATTCCCACCAGACAAGCTACTGATGCGGTAATCATTTCATTCCTTGAAAATAATATATTGTCTCGCTTTGGTTTCCTGAATAAATTAATCACTAATAACGCAACATCTTTCAAATAAAAAAGGATGGTAGAGTCTTGTCATAAATATCACATCATTTTGGGTCACTCAAATGCCTATCATCCACAAGGCAATGGATTGGCGGAGTCTTCAAACAAATCATTGGTCAACATCATCAAGAAGCTACTGGAAATAAATAAGAAGAGATGTCATAAGAGGTTGGTCAATGCACTTTGGGAAGATTGGGTTAGTCAGGAGAAATCCATTGGTACATCACCATTTGAGCTTGTTTATGGAGTTGATACAGTATTTCCTACCTCTCTCGCTGCTGAGGTAGTCAAACTTCTTCAGGAGGTCGGAAGTGAAGAAGATCCCATGCAAAGAAGGTTGAATCAAATGGTCTACTTGCAGCAGACCAGAGAAGAAGTTTTCAAGAACACATCCAAATTGCAGGAGAAGATTAAGAAAATTTATGACAGAAAAGCAAAGACAGACAAATTTCAATTGGATGATGTGGTGCTGAAGTGGGATGCAAGGAATGAGGAAAAGGGTAAGCACGATAAGTTCGAGAATCTTTGGACAGGTCCTTTCAAGATTGTAGCATATCGGGGTCAGAATGCCTTTCTTCTGAAGGAAATGAAAGGGGAAGATTGTCCAGGAGGGCCGATCAATGGTCGGCTGCTAAAGCGGTACCATTTCTGAGTTATTAACGCTACTTCCACTGTCATTGTAAATACCATTTTTATTTCAGTTTGGTTAGAGTTTGTCAACTTAGTCTTCAAGTCATTTCAATGTTAAATTTAAGTCTAGCTCTTCTAGAGATCTGCTGTTCTTGGCACCTCCAAGGAGCTACCATCCCCCATTGGAGCCAATGTTAGAGTCGGTGTTGTTAGTCCTCCGTCAAAGATCAAAACTCTTTATGCATTTCATTTTTAGGAGTCCCACTCCATTCACTCAACTACATTCTGCTAGGGGCATGCCATAATCTGACGGAAAAAGTCATGCTAGTCGCTTCCCCTCATGTCTGGCTCTTGCTGGCTTAGGTCTTTTGTCAATGATTACTAAAGTCCATGATAGTCAAGGTCTAGTCCTTTAATGGAAAAAATTCATTTTCGATAATTAGGTCTAGGGATTAAATCAATTTGGTCTTCAACCATTTCCAATAAAGCCATGCAGGCCAGAGTGAGGCCCTTACAAAGTTATGATTCAGAGAGTTTCATCGTCATGTTGATAGACTTTGACTGTTCTTCAAAACATTATTTTGAAGAAATGTCAAACAGTTTCATTTGTGATAAAAATTTCAAAAAAGTCGTCAGTTGATTTCTTTAGGTGCAGTCATGGTTTCCGTGGCCACATGCCCTATCATGTAATCCCTACAAAGAGTGCTGAAAATTTCATCATTTGAGCTAAAATTTCAAAGGGAAAAGTGAAATTCAGTGTTGCTTTAAGTCAGTGAAAAAATCCAAAATGAAACATTAGCGAAGTGGGTTTTTGAAGAAGCAAAAATTTAACCCATGACTTCAAAGTCTTTAAATAGAGGTTTCCACAAGCAAACAAGGTCATTGTGCAAATCAAGGTCATAGAGAAACATTGCAAAGTGATTAGGAGAGCAAAGTGCATGTTTAAGAGTGAGTGGGAGTCCTTTTCAAGAGTGCAGCGCACACACAGAGGGGCGCGACACACATAGAGCCACCCCATAGTGAAAAATTTCTACGGGCGCGGCGCACACACCGAGCACGGCGCACACCCACAAAGGCCCGAAATCATGCCAAATTGCCTCAAGTTGCTTGTGAAACCCCTCAAATCAACAGGTAGGCTCTATATCATGGCTTTCTCATAAAATTTGGTGAATGTTATGGTGGTTCATGGCTATGTTTAATTTCCACAAAACTAATAAAACCAACCACTCAAAAAACATCAAAGCCATGGTTGCTAGGGTTGCAAAATTGTGGTGTTAGTGCCAAGGCTCCGTTTTCACCCCTCATTTTTCCCTTGCTTGCCATTTTTCCTTATCCCCCCTTTCTCATTTTTCCAATTATCCCTACCCTAAAATACTACCAAACCCTATCCCCTATCCCTCCACTCATTGGTCAATCAAAACCCCAAAACCCTACCTTATCAAATACCCAAACCCCCCTACATATCCCTAAATAAACTTCTACCCATAACCCCTATTCCCATCATATTACTCCCCTCCTAATACTCCCTTTTTTTCATTGTTCCCCTTGGTGGCAGATATCACAACAACACCTAGTTTCACACCATCATCAAAGGGCAGGTCAAGTACAGTACACATAGCAGTCATGGCATCTGAGCATTCATCAGAGTATGAGATGGAGACACAAAGTGATTCATCCTCGGAAGAACATGCTCCTAGGAGACATCACAAGAGTGGAAAACATGTTAGGGATGAGCCAACTACCCTCACTGAATTGTAGGCATGCCCTCTTGCCATGTCATGTTTCCAGCATCTATCATGTTTTAAATTTTGTCAAAGGGTGGCTAATGTTAGAGCTCATCATGAGTTGGCCCGTATTTTTGTGCTTCACCTACATGGAGGTCAGTCTATCCTGGCCGAGGTCACCTTCACATTGACACCCGAAACTATCTCAGTGGCAACCAGCATACCAAATGTTGGAGAACAGTGGCACAAGAAAAAGAAGGTGGATAGGAAACACTATGAGCCTTACATTAAGGCTAGATTCTTGAGGCAGCTCACAAGAGTATTTCCATTCAGATATTTGAAAGATGAATATTCTCTGCTCGTGAAATTGATCATGAAGTACTTCAGCTGTGAGGGGAGGTTCTCTCGTCTATATGCCTACCACATCAGATTGCTCATGCACTTTACCAGGGTGTGAATGATAAACCTTCCATTTTTCATTTGTAGGAACATAGAGAGGATGAACACCTTCATGCAACATAAGACCCCTCAGTATCAACTTAACAGTGTTTATCACTTTGCTCTTATCTGGATTTTGGTAGATCATCAGTTGGGATTGTAGGGCATTGCTTGGGAGGACTTCATCTCCCGTGACCTCTTCAGCACTTCACAGGTATTATCAGAGGTAGAGCATGAGATAGGTGGTCCTTCTCATCAGTATGAGTGCCATGAGACCACTACTATGCCAGTATTCATTACATATTAGAGAGGCAGTAGGCACTTGTTTGCAATAGCAAAGTGAGTGTTATATCCACCAGGGGTGGAAGGGGCTCGCTTCCGGCATCGACAACACAGGTACAAGACAAGGGAAAGAGGCCCATGCATGACGAGGGGCCATCAGGTGAACAAGAGGCTGACTTCATCCTCATTCAGGATGATGATGCAGATGTGGAGAGTGGCAAACTTAGAATGACCATCCAGGAGCAGAAAACGAAGATCCAAGACTTGTCACTCAATTTGGAGAGGGCCAAATGGATAATTAGGTATTTGGAGTAGAGAATAAATAGCTTGAGGACCAGCATGAGATCATGGAGCTGCAAGGCATCCGTGAGAATCGACAAGCTGCCCAACAAAGGAGGATCGAGCTCACTACCTTGGAGCAAGAGATTAACAATGACCGTGAGTCTTGGCTCAAGCGTATCAACATTTACCTTGAGAGACTGCTGGAGAAGGCTGACAGGGACAAAACCATACTGAGGTGGATGGTTTATCATTACAGGGCACAGAACATGAGTTCGAAGGCTCGGATAAGGAACTTGAAGGTAAAATTGAGCAAAGCAACAAAGAGGCAAAAGAGGCAAAAAAGAGCAAGATCGACTTTGAATCTTGGCTGAAGCCTTTGTGGCCCAGCATAGTGCCTCTTAGAGAACCTCCAACCCAAATTTCAAGAAATTTGGGGCAATTTTGGTCACATGGCAATTTTTTTGGTCACAACACAGGTTTTTTCTCCCTGTTCGCCGTGCTAGCTTAGGATTGGGAGCTCCAAATTGGAAATGGCTTGCATTTTTGGATTCAGCATTCGAAATCACGGCTATTCGTGCTTGGACAAGAAATTTGGGCATGATTTGAGTCTCCAAGAGGTCAAAAACACTCAAAAAATGACCTCTGCGCCCCTATTTTGACACACAGGAAGTAGTCCTGGGAGAATGAAGATTTGGAGGGGTAAATGAGCACCATATTCAAAAATTCCACTTGGGTTGGAAAGTAGACAGGCCAGGATTTCCAACAAGTACACTTGGTCACAACTTGGACTCCTACAGGTACCTCAAACAACATCCAAAGTGGCGCGGTGCGTATAGATTTGGGCGCAGCGCATATAGAGAAAAAGGCCAAATCACTTCCGATTCACGACATTTTGATTCACGGCTTTCTCCAAGTGGGCCCGCTCATCTAAATTTCACTTTTTTCGACACCTAAAACAAAATTTAAAGTATTTTCACTAGAGGATGGCTTCTATCCAAGTGGAAAAGGAAGGAAAGCAGTCACCCAAGCCATTTGTCATTTTTGTAACGTTGCACCTGTAGCTAATGGTTGGCTTTCCATCTCCAGTTTGTAATGATTTGAGAAACTCCCAAACTCTTGGTCATTCTATTTCCTCATGGCATAGTTTATTTATTTTATGTAAACCATTTGCAAAGGGTTGGCTGGCTTGTAATTTCTGGGAGACTGTGGGAAAGAAACTCTATTTCTTCATTGTATATTTTGACAGAGGATTAATGAAAGGCAGCGGCTCTGTTTCATGAGATTCATGTGGTTGTGAGCATAGAAAATGTGTTTTTCCTTATGTTTCATATGTATCACGTTATGTTTCATAGTTCATTCATATTCATTTCCAGTGAAATTTTCTGAGTAAGATAAGGTAGAATTCATTTTTATTGCTTTGCCTGTGGGAAAGTTTCACACTGTGTGTTTCTCTTCTGTTGAAAAGGATTCATGTACTTATGCCCTTTTCACCCTCCTAAGAAATCTCTCCATTCCACGTTATTTCAAACTAAATTGTTAGACTTTCCGCCTATCTTGCCTCACGAAATAATCTGTGCCTTGGTATTAAATTCTTTGCTCATTGCTGTCCATTGGTCCCATACCATCCCAGAAACTCAGTCATTCATAAAAAAATGTTCTTGTATCCATAATTGCTTACTAGCCTAAGATCAATATTTCACTGTAAGTCATCTCAGACCATTTCGTTTATCTATTCACTGAGTGTGACTTGGAGAGAGCCCTCTCCTGTTCTGGTAGGGCTAGCTACCAGATTGAGTGTGGTTTGTGGTTACCCTGAATTTTGCCTTCCTTCAGCCTAAGGTAGATTTAGGTGCTAACAGGTGGAGGGATTGTGCAGCTAATGATAATTTATGAAGATGATATGAATTCCTTTAGCCCCACTATTGGGATCCCACTATTGTGTTTTGACAAGATTGTTTTACATGTATTCAAATGAGAAAAAATATTAATGAGAAGCTTTTCTATTCATGCATTGATTCTCGTGAATTCCTTTGTTGTTATATTATCTATCTATTATTCCAGTTGTGTATGTATGTGGTTTACACACTGATTACATGTTTATGATCTAATTTGTTTTCATGCAACTTTTGTGTTGGCTTTGAATCTTTGCCCATAATTCAATGTTTATGTTAGCAATTGATTGTGAACTAATTTGTATTTGATTTCTAGCACTTTCCCGTTTTGTATGTCTTAGTTAGTCTCAACTATCTAATGCTTACTTAAGGCATGCTATTTATCATTATGTTTTTTTTATGTTCTTATATAATGTTCTGCAAGCCATAAATGGAGAGATGATCTTGTCCTAAATCTTCTAACATATTGCATTAGGTCACACATTTTTCTCTAGATTCGATATCCAAGGAAACAACACACATACAATGGTAGCCAGGTCGATATCCAGATGGGGTTCCTATCCCAAATGGTGTGAGGTCTAGTTGGGACTTCATACTGGGGGGACCTCTTACTGTTGGAATATTATGCAACACCATCAACACTAGAGAAGAACAAGGCTTTGTTCTTAAGCTAGATATGGAAAATTCCTTCGACAGGCTAAGACATTCCTTTATTTTTATTGTTTTAAAAAGATTAAGCTTTGATAAAAAACTTATAGGTTTTATCAAAGCCTATATTAGTAAGATGTGGGTTGCAACATTAGTAAATGGAAGACCAGGCCAGTTATTCCAAAGCTTAATAGGGATAAGGTAAGGTTTTCCTCACTCGCCCTTCCTATATATTATAATGGCATGTGCACTTAGTAGAAATATAGAGCAAGAAATATAAAGAGGATTGATCACTGGCAATCATTTCAATAGAGGAATAAAAGGATTAAATCACTTATAATTCACAGATGACACTCTCTTAATTGTAAGGGCTTCAACAAAAATGGAAAGAAGAATCAAGACAAATCTTGATCTCTTCCTTGAAGCATCAAGTGGATTACTTAATAAAGTCAAGAGAAGTATATATGGATGGAACACCCCCCCACCCCTAAAAAAAAATTCTCAGACGAATCTCCCAAGTTTTTGAAATTCCAAGTGTACAAGCCAGATTGGAAACATTTCAAGGATTTGGGAATGCCAACATTCAAGAAAGCAACAAAGGTTGTGGTATAGGTAGATATGATGGAAAATATGAGAAAGAAAATGTAGTATTAGGGGACATAATGGCTAAATATTGCAAGTCACACCCTCTTAATAAAATCTATATTATCTTTTCCCCCCTATGCCAATATGTGAACCTTGAAGCAACAAATGGAATTTTGAAACAAATTGAAATCCTCATAAGAAAAAATTTATGGTAAAGGGGAAAGCCATAATATAAAAGATTTCACCTCATTTGGAAAAAGGTTATAGCTCCCTATGAAAGAGGGGGGATTGGAATTAGGAAACTTGAGTGTTGTGCAGGCAATCCTTTCTGCAGACATAAACGATCCCTCTAGTCCTATGGGAGGATATAGCAACAAACAAAGATAATTATATGCAAAATTTCTTAGTTTATACCAAAAAACACAAAGGAGGATAAATGACCTACCTCACTCTGATGCTAACATCTGTTGGTGTCACCCTTGATTCTTTCGCTTCCAAGCTCAATCTCCTCTTCTCCGTTATGGATGAATAACTAAAATGAAAATCACGTGGAGACAAAAAATGCATACATAGAAAAATCCATTCCAATATAAACCATGTAATATATCAAGGAGTATTACACTAAATGAGAAATAATTGACACATTTATGGAAATAAAACACATAATGTATTATTAATAGATGGTAAAGGGAGCATTACAACCACTTAATCCTTGATGTTGGAAGCATCCTTTAGGTGGGTTTCCAAGTCCTAGCCTTAACCTTCAAGCACTCCTTTCTTCTTAGCAAAATGGGCATCATTTGGGCATATTTCAACACTAGGAAGACAACCAATCAATAGCCAACCAACTGTGGATAGTAGGGATCTCATTTATAGGGAAGGAGAGGGAGTTAAGAATCCATAAAAGGATGGAGGAGTTCCACATATTAAGGCAAAGATCCATGAAAGTAGGTTCAAGGACCAAGAATGGGAGATCTCATTCCAATCCTTATTCACTTGTAACCAACTTGCCATTCTCGAGACTTCTAGTAAGAGAAGCTTCTCCTCCACTTTAGGAAAAAATGGCTGAAGAGGTTCTACTTGGGTTTTCCTGATAAAAAATGCGTTGGTATTACTAGGACAATATAGTGCAACAAGGTACCAACACAACACACTAATGCTGCAAAAAGTGTTGATCCTAAAAATAGGGTTTTTTGACAAGTTTCTTCAAAATTATTTCAAGGAAAGTTTTTTCTTTTGTTGTTGTCGGAGATGGTTCTGAACATGTTTCATGGTGAATACAATGTCAAATTTCGTCATTTTGAAAATTTAGCACATGATATGGGGAGTGTGACAAAATAATGTATAACAGGTGCCCCCTAAAGCATGAAGGCAAAACAATAAGTGAAGGTTGAAAATGCTTTATAAGTCAAGGCAAGGACACAAAGAAACACCGTCAGGAGACTTGCAAATCAAATGTGATACAAGAAATTTGACATCTATGATGCAAGTATGCCTAATAATACATCTCTAAGTAGGCATCTAATAATACATGAATCCATGACATGGATGCAACCATCCGAATAGAAAGGATCATGTGTATGGATCCATGACATGGACACAACCATCCAAATAGAAAGGATCATGTGTACAATCATGAATATCTAATGACTCCACTCAACTTGGATTTATCAGAAAAAAACCAGGGTCTTCATCTCTATATCAATCCAACCAAAGTACGAATCCCACCATGTGAATAGATGTGTCAGAGTCGAACATGGTAGAAACCACCTAATTACGAGTCAATGATGTGAATTTTTAACAAGCAAGAGAGAAACCACCAATAATGATGATGTTTATCAAGGTACAACATCATAATCCACAAGTGTGAACAATGAAGTTGAATTCAAACACTTTCAAAATCATTTGATCGAAGGTCAATGATGTGAACCTATCGTCGAATGCAAAGAACCTGCCGTTGAGGCATGCAAGCTCCAAGGTGCTGAAAGGGAGTTTCTAGATCATCTTCCTGGATAATGAGTTGGAGTTGAAAAGAAGTGATTTGTCGAAGGAGGGCCATAATGTTTCCAACATCATCGACATGAAACATAGGATTTTGTAGAGTTGGAAAGAGGGATTCAGGATTGATGCAAAAAACTCAAACACGGTATAAGTGGTTTGAAGTTGCAGAGGGGACTTCTCTTGAACATGTCAGTGACACGACTCTAAAATTCGACAACATTTGAATCAAAATAGGATCAGAGGTCATGGTGTCAATATATAATAAATGAGAGGCAAATGGATTTCCCAAACCCAGTAAGAATTATGAAAAAGTGAGGATGTCCCAAACCCAACACAAGATACAAATAAGTATCATGTTCAAGAGCGATATACTGGCTTTATACAAAATGTAGTATATATGTTTACTTCCATTTTTCCCCACTATTTCTAGTGAGTACCTCATTATTTTTAATCTCAACCTTGAAGAGGATACCATATTCTTGTCATATAAGTTCATACTTCGGATGAATCCATCCTAGTATTTTTAACAAGCCCTAGGAAGAAGTAGCTTGCCCTCGTCATGGTGACAAGTCCTTCATCGTTTTAGTTTTATGAGTCTGATGGATTAGTAACTCGACATATTTTTCATGTTTAGAGAGTTTGAAGAAGAGGTGAAAAGAAAAATCCAGATGTCTCTTTTCGTAGATAGTCTCTTAATTCTGAAAAGGTAGAAAACAATACTCAAGAGAACCTCTTAGCCATGTTCGACTAAGGTATTCCTTTTTCATAGCTAGTCTATCTTAGTTTGGAAAATGTTTAAACTTATAATGAGTGGACGCATTTTCATTTAATTTTATGAGTTCGAAAATTCAAGTGCTCAACAATCTTTTCATATTTTGAGAGTCTGAAAAGAGCTAAAATGAGACTCCTCTTGGAGGAACAACTGGTATAAAAGGATAGCATTTGGTTCCAGTGATGATGGAACTTCTCAAAACATGTAAAGGTCAAGAGGCTGGCTAATAAGACCACTCATTGCAACGGTTCCTCAGGAAAGGGTAAAACAATTAAGTGAAAGCATATGATCGGCCAAAGAGATGGTGATGATGGAATAAAAAAACCAAGGCTCATCTAGTAAAAACAGCTAATAAAAATGACAATCACGAGAGGTAAAATGGGGATGGTTTCATTTTTACACAAGATTGAAACATGGGAAACTATGCTTGAGGATACTTCAATATGGTTTCATTTTTTGACAAGCTTGAAACATGAGAAAAAGATATGCTTGGATTTGGTTTCATTTTTACACAAGCTTGAAATGGAGACAAACTATGTTTGAGATTACTTTCATTTTTACACAATATTGAAACAAAGAAAAACTATGCTTGAGATTACTTTGCATGCCATCAACATAATGAATCAATTCGGGGTACATGCCCCCAAAGCTTCATTTCATTCACGTAAGTAGATTACTGGTCACAAATAGGTGGATGGAATGAGGGTTCACTTATGAGATCAAGTGAAAGACTTGACTGGGATTTTACGAGATCTTATCAAAGACTCAAATTGGAAGGGGATTTTTTTAATGAGATTGACAGAGGAAAAGAACCATGCTCATGACACCTTGTTTCATTTTTTAACGAGATTGACACAAGTAAAGGAACTCTGCCCTGGGAACCTTGATTCATTTTTTAAGGATCTTGACACAAGAAAAAGAACTATGCTCCAGGAAACTTGATTCATTTTTTAAGGAGCTTGACATAAGAAAAGAAACTGTGCTCCACAAACCTTGATCATGGCCCATAAGACGCCATGTCTTCCAAGAGGTTCTCATCATATTGGAGAACAACACTCTGGAAGGGATACATATCAAGGGATCTAATGGAAATATCAGGTTCCAATGGCCCCAATACATGATGCACTATATCACTAACTAGATCATCAGTAGAAACGGGCATGGAATGTGTTGCCATGTAATTAACCTATGGTGGGGGTGATAGCACTTGCATACAAGGACCATTTAGGGAATATGATTGATTGGGAGTCAAATTAGGACCAACGAACAAAAGCTAATCAATGGCCACAATTCTTCCTTCATGCGGGAAACATATGACACACAAGAGAGAAGACATAAGAGCTCCCATGACATAAACATAGTCACATCTGAGGAGTAAATTAAAATCCAAAGCTCCTTAGACAACCATCACATCGATATAGATGATCTTTCCTCCCAAAGTAATAGGAAGCTTAGGAAGAATCCCTAAGGTTGACTGGTTCCTCTATTAAAATCTAATAGATTCTGGGTAACGGGCACAAGATGCAGAGAACCTAAAGCTTACCAATTAGTTGAGGACAAAATACTAGTAGATGCACCATCATCTATGATTGTGCTAGGTGTGGGTATACGATAAGCCCGTACTGTGATCTGAAAGGTCACATAAGAAGGAAGATGATATCCTGCCAATCGACTCCAATAAAAGGAAGTGACCATACTACTTGGAGGAGGTGCCATGGGAATTGGAGAACTACCCCCTTGCATTATGGGAATGGGAATATCGCCCTCCTATACCATGGGAATAGGAGGATTTCCCCCTAATTCATTGGAATATGGAGAAACAAGAAGAACCTGAGTAGTATGAAGTTCACTCTCTATGGGAAAAGTAGGATCAACTAAAGTTGGAATCAGATCAACCATTTTCTTAAATAATGGTTGGATGGAAAAGAACTCATGGGATTCACTTTCAAAGAGAGTGGGATTGACTAGAGATGAATTCTGACCAATCAATTGATCAACTAGTGGAGGATCAGGGGAAAGCTTTTGATAACTAGTCGGAAGACGAGGCTGAGAAGCTGTAAGGTTGTCCAACACTTTTGAGGCTTCATCCATACAAAGACAAAGGTGAATAGGATGATTCCCTTCACATAACCTACAAAGAAATTTGACTTTACCCTTTTTCCCACGGACCTTTCTATCACTAGTTGAGGTTTTGTCACCAACATAATATTTAGAGTCTGATGATGAAAGCCGGTGTGAGCCTGTGGACCACACTTCTAATACCTTTGGGAATACTAGGATAATCCATAAAAATCTGGTCACCCTTACAAAGCATGTAAGGGAATTTAACTTTACGGGGTTGATTGGAAGGTTTCTCAACATCAATTGCATCAGTAGCAATGGCCACTTGGTTGCCCCCTTGCTTATTTTGCTTCTTCTTCGTACTGTTCTTCTTCTTCTTAGATTTATGGTTACTAGTATCAATAATTTCACCAAACAAGGAGGAAGAAAGGGATGAAGAAACAACAAGTGAAGAAGGAAAAGGGTCAAATTTAAGATCAAATGGAGGTTGATATTGTTAAGGTGGAAGAGAACCCGTTTGAGAAGAAGTTTGAACATTTGGAACCATAGGGGTCGAAAATAACCAAACTAGCAAACCAATGGTAAATCTAGGAAGGGATAATGTTGCCATATAAGGAGCACCAATATTTTCAAAATAAGGAAAAGGACCAGGATTCCTGTTAGAGGGGTTTCCTTGATTAGTGGACTCAGGAATTGTTGCCATTAGTCTCAACCTAGTATCTACTAAGGAGTATTTCCATAGGAAGGATGTTGTTCCACGGTCAATTGATTTTAGAATTTAACAAAAAAATAAATCAAAGTGGGGTAACTAGGCATGAAGGTTTACCAAGCAACCGTGAACTGCTATATACACCTTTGCGAACCAAGGCCTTAACGTACGAAAACCAATCCCCTCGAATGATGTGTTTGGTGTATCACGATATACAAGGTGATGAACTTGGTTACCTATGGATATATAGAAACCTATTGGGGACTCCCAAAATATACATGATGGTACGTGGGAGTGCAGTCCACAGTAGTGTTGTCTAATGCATAACCGTACAATGAGAGCATTCCCATATACTTACTATGCACGGAGCAGCTCCTATATACTTGAAAGTATTGGAGAACAATCTTATACACTTCTGTACGTGGAATGGGATTTCGCCCCCCGGGATACAATGCTGGAAAATAACGACAACTCCTAAGTTTAACGACACTAGAACACGTCTCTAACCTAGAGCTCTACATGTTTTCGTTAATGTTCCAAATGCTCCTTAGGTTAATTGAAATAAATTTTAAGTTGATCTTGAATTAAGTTTTGGTTTTAAGGCTTAAAGATTGATGTCATCTGAACACATCTATGATGCAACTAGTATGGAAAAATGATTCTTTTCATTTCAATGAAAGCTATCTAGCACAGGGAATAAGTTCAAGCATTGATACAACAACCAAGTATGCAGCAATAAAATCTTCCTAACTAGATATTTCATTTTCACTATTCCAATGCAACGATAAAAAAGTAAATAAATTTTAATTCACTAAAGTTCACCTACATGATTTTTTTTTCTTTTCAAATGCATGAGAAGGCACTTTCAACTTTAACACTAAGCAATGTAATGTATGCTCAATGATAATCCCCAAAAACAACTTTTGAATGCAATGTAATCTAATGCAATTTTGAAAAGTAAAATTTGAGATGAAAGCTAAGCAAATGAAAATGCCATTTCTTTTATGGTTTTCAAAAGAACGAATAATGCTTTAACCAACAACAAATCAATATTCCTTCCACACATACAAGTAGAAAAGAGTAAATTTAATTGAGCTAAATACTCAACCAAAATTCACTGTCACTACTTCAAACAATGGGATGGAATTTTGCTAACCAATAAGAAATCAACCAAAATAATGGAAAATCCAATGCACACAGAGCAAGAGGACACTTTAGAGATCAAGACAGACTAGAACTGTTTGGTAGAAACCCTAAACATTCTTGATTTTTAATGATCAACATGATTGTAACAGTCAAAACTCGTGCTGACATGGATTTCAACATGACTATAATGGAAAAAAGATGCACTGCCTATTTCTGGATAAAACGCGTTGGGTGAGAAAGACTTAGGAAAATAAAAATGAACTCAAAGAGAGATTCAAACTTAACACTCTAAAGGACATACTACTTAGAATCTAGACCCATAATGAACTTAAATTACAGATCACTAGGAGGTTGGCCAAACTAATAAAAAAGACCAAACATAAAAGGGAGATTTGAAGGTTTATAAGCTCCCCAGTGGATTCTCCATTTTGTTGTGTAGGCAATCCTTTCTGTAGATAGAAATGACCCTTCTAGTCCCATGTGAGGATCTAGCAAAAAACAAAGACAATATGTGCAAAATTTCCTAGTTTATACCAGAAAACACAAAGGAGGATAGATGACCTACCTCACTCTGATGCTAACATCCATTGGTGTCGTCCTTGATTCTTTCGCTTCAAATATCAATATCCTCTTCACCTTTATGGATGAATACCTACAAGGAAAATCACATGGATGCAACAAACATATACATAGAAAAATCCATTCCAATATAAACCATGTAGTAGATCAAGGAATATTACACTAAATGAGCAATCATTAACACATTTATGGAAAGAAAACACATAATGTATTATTAATAGATGGTAAAGGGAGCATTACAACCACTTAAGCTTTGATGTTGGAAGCCTCCTCTAGGTGAGTTTCCAAGTCCTAGCCTTAACCTTTGAGCACTCCTTTCTCCTTAGCAAAATGGGCAGCATTTGGGCATAATTCAACACTAGGAAGGCAACCAATCAATAGCCAACCAATTGTGGATAGTAGGGATCTCATTTGTAGGGAAGGAGATGGAGTTAAGGATCCATAAAAGGAGGGAGAGGTTCCACATATTAAGGAAAATATCAATGAAAGTAGGATCAAGGACCAAGAATGGGAGATGTTGTTCCAATCCTTATTCACCTGTAACCAACTCGTCGTTCTCGAGACTTCTAGTAAGAGAAGATTCTCCTCCACTTTATGAAAAAATTCCTGAAGAGGTTCATCACTAGTTTTCCTGATAAAAGCCATTCTGGCAGCGCTAGGACAATATAGTACAACAAGGTACTAACACGGTTCACTAGTGTTGCAAAAAAGCACTAATCCTAAAAACAATGTTTTTTGACAAGTTTCTTCAGAATTATTTCAAGGCAAGTTTTTTTATTTTTTATTTTCAGGGATGTTTCAGAACATGTTTCATGGTGAATTCACTGATAATTTTAATCATTTTGACACTTCAGGATACGAGATGGGGAGTGTGACAAAATATTGTATAACATTGAGCTTATGAACATATCCTTGGGAGTAAAAATACTTTAGAGACTCATCATAGAGGGACCAACTTGGTGGAAATAGGTCCTTGAAGGAAAATATATGTACACTTCTCGATAATAACTTCTCAAAATAATATTCCTCTCTAACCTTGCACATCAATTTGGAAACCTTGTAAGAAGGTTATCCCTCTTATAAAGTCTCACACATCTATAATCCTAGGAAATGGAACTAAGATAGAATTTTGGGAGGAAAGTATCTTAGGAAAGCCAACCTTGTCCACCCTTCCTACTCTTAAAACTTTAAGAAATTGGTGTGAAACTAGAGGTATTTCTCATTTGGCAAAAATATCTTCTTAGGAGCAAGATGGATCAATCTAGAAGCCCTAAAAACACTCACCTCTCCCAGTTGGTGTCACTCATCTCTGAAGCCTACTAATTGTGGTGAAGTAAAATTATAAGTGTGGATATGAATGAATTCCTCTAGCCCGATGATGGGTCTAGCCACAATAGATACATTCTATGGAATATTTCCTTGGGTTAGAATCAATCAAGAGGGCCTACCTCTTGGTCCGCTTATCCTGTTTGATGATGCCTTCGCTTGCTTACTCCAACTATCTCTCACTTCCTTCTTCAAGCTCCTAAAACAAGTAAACAACAACACACAACAAACATAATAATAGACAAATTTCAATTCAACCTACTTAACAAGTCAAGAAACATTAAGCCATGAATATGTAATATTACAAAACATGTAGGAAATCAATCGATAGTTGCATATATTAATATCAAAGAGAGATTACAACCATTCGTCTTGAAGTTGCAGTCTTCCTTTGACAAGACCAGGTTTCCACACACTTTTGCTAGCATTCCATGATGGCCTCAATCAACAATAGTTTTAAGGCTCTTCCCTTTAGGATTCAATCCAAACCAAATCACTCTTCTCCCTCACACAACTAGATAGCTACAACTAGTAATAGATTGCTTGTCTACTCTAAACCAAAATAGCATCAACACTCAACCAAAAACTAGCTTGTGCTTTGGGAAGAAGGGAGGTTTAGATAGGAAATATGGATGGGAGATGGATCTTCTTCTCATGTGAGAAGGACTTATCCCTTGAGTTAGTTCCATAATTATAGGGGAAAGGAGCCCAAACTATCATCCTCGACCCCATCTGGCCAAACCATTTACCAGACTTGTGTTACAGAGCTTCTAGAGCTAGAAGCTTTGCCTCTAATTTAAAAATTTTTCCATAAAAGGACTGGCATGACTGGAACACAGCTCAGTTGCTCCATTCAGTGCGAGGATTAGTGCTAATCTTTGCACATCGGTGCGGGGGAGACAAAGACCATTAGTGACAGTCTTGTAAACTAGGCAAAACAAAAGTTTCAAGGGAAATGATGCAAAAGGGAATTGATTTGCTCATGAAGAGGGACACAATGGGAGTTTATTCATGAAGGAAAAGTAGGCGGGGTTCACTATAGAGGTCCTCCAGGATCAAGGAACAGGGAGTACAGGGATAGTGACAAAATGCTGTGTAACAGATGCCCCGTAAAGCACGAAGGCCGAACTAGAGTGAGGGATGAAATGCTTTATAAATTAATGTGGGGAACTATAGTCTATCATTGAAAAACCTACAAGAAAGTACAAATACATATACATAAACTGAGATCTCTGTCAAATTATGCATGAATCGTGACATGGATGCACTCATCTACAGAAGGATCATGTAAATGGATCCAGTTATGGGCACAACCATCCGTCAAGGAGGATCACAATGAAACCAAGGTATGGTCACAGTCATACAATAATGAGAAGGATCACATATGATAACTCATGGTCTGGTCGCAGCCAGCCAGCTAATAGAGACATGCATATCATCATAACTATGCCACACTACTTCACAACCTGGACTTTTGTGCTCTGAGTCCAGGGTCTTGCGCTCCAACATGACTTGATCAAAGTACAGATCCTAGCATGTGAATAGATGTGTTGAAGTCAAACATGCTAGAAAGTCACTTGATTACTAGTCAATGATGTAAACTGTTAACAAGAGCGAGAGAAACCACTAATAATGAAAATGGTTCTATAGGTAGTATCAACACAATTCATGGAATGTGAATACAGGAACTGAAGTCAAACACTCGTGAAATTACTCGATCGAAAGCCAATGATGTAAACTTGTTGTTGAGTGTGAAGAACTTGCCATTAGGGCATGCAAGCTCTAAGGTACTGGAAAGGAGCTTCCCAGTCAACTTCCCAGATAATGAGCTGAAGTCGACAGAAAACAACAATGTTGAAGGAGGGTCATAATGAATCCCTCATCACCAATGCGAGATGAGAGGATGAAAAATGATTTTGAATGATACAAAGAATTAGAGGTAAGTGTAACTACATAAGGACAACCCTTGAACATAGCGGCGACATAACTGGAAGTGTGGCAGCATTTGGATCCATGGGATCGGTGGTCACGATGATGTGGCAAGATCAAATGGAAGGCAAAAATAAATGGCCCAAACCCAGGAAAGTCAACGATACAAAGGAGGATGTCCCAAACCGACATGAAGCAAAGAGTGTCATGTTCAAGAGTGAGCTGCCAACACGACTGATAGATTGCCAAATTTTTCCCCACCATTTTTGGCAGGTACCCCAATTATTTTTTACCCGCAAGATTGAAGGGGATAGAATATGCTTGCACTGTAAGTTCATCCTTTGGATGAATCCGACCTAGTAAGTTTAACAAGACCTAGGAAGGAGAAGCTCACGTTCGTCATGGTGATGAATCCAATGTTGTTTAATAGTTTAACGAGTCCGACAAAGGTGTAACACAGTATATTTTTCACGTTTAGAGAGTTTGAAAAAGACATGTAAGAAAAAACTCCACATGGTCCCTTTCCGTACATTTGTGTTTCTCGAGCCCGAAAAGGTAGAAAAAAATACTTGAGAGAACCGCTTGACCATTTCAGTCAAGGAGTACCTCTTTTGTAAATAGTGCCTCCCAACCTGAAAAAGGGGTAAACTTATACTGGGCGCACAACGTTTCGCATCCATTAACAAGTTCAAAATGACAAGGGATCAACTATATTTTCGCTTTTTAAAGGGTCGGAAAATAGATGAAAGTAGACTCCCTATTTTTATTCTCTTTAATGAGTCAAAAAAGGAAAACCACTCGGAAATATTTTCATATGAGTTTAATGAGTCGAGAAAAGAGCTGAAACGTGACTCATCATCATCGTTGAACATCCATCACCTGTCACTGCACAAGTAAGGTAAAGTGTATTATCGAGTCCTTGGGGAAAAATAGGTCAAAATATTTACAAAACCTGATATTTTCATGAAAAAAATGAATAAAAAGGGGAAAGTAAATATATTTTTACCATTTACCATTTTACCTTTGCCGTGAAGACTTTTTACCCACTTTTTGCCCTAATTGTTCCGGAGCAGATTGTGGGAGATCTGATAGGTTAATCGATGAGCTGCTAGTTCCAGGTAATAGTTGAAGCCCTGTGCTCCATTTTCATGCTCTTTGTTTATGCTTTTAGCCATTTTTTTTAGATTTTTGAGGAGGTTTTTGAAAATATTTTTCACCCTTTGTCGGCATGATTTCCAGGCACATAATTGCGCTGGCCGAGGGTGATTACACAAGGCATCCAAGCCGATCAATGCAACTGTTTTAAAAACAGGCACGATGGCACCGTGGATAGGGAAAAACCTTATTTTCTAAAAAACTGACCATTTAAACTTGAATTTTATGAGCCAAGGATGATTATTGACTCAAATTAATGGCTTTTATAGGTGAGAATTGCCGAAAATGGTGGATTGGAAAGAATGGGAACATGAGGATGTTGACACCCAGGCAATGAATGACCCAAATTTCCTAGAGGCTTTAAGGGTGTGTGGGCTCCTCAAATTCTTCCTTACACCAAAGATGCAGGCCCATCCTGAGTTGCTTCGGTACCTGATTAGCCTTTGGGACATTAATCGGGAGATTTTTGTCATTGGGGACTAGGAGCTGGAGTTGGAAACTTCAGATATATACCTCATCACTGGACTGTCTCATAGAGGTGAGCCAGTGAACTTGTATGGGTGATGTTTGATTGGGGCAAGCATATATTCCTTACTTGCCAAACACTACCCTGAGGCCTTGAAATCCAAGAGTGGGAAGATAGGGATTTCTAGTGTGTGTGATCTGACACTGAGGGTGCTTCTGTAGACCATCAACAAAGTGGCGGGGTCCTAGGTGGAACATGAGACTAACAAGTCAAATTTCCTTTATGCTATTGACTACACAACTCCTACAATATTCAACTAGGAAGAGGCCATGAAGATGAACATCAAGCGCCAACTGTCCAAAGCTAAGGCAGGGAATCTATAGCAATTTTGCTTTGGATCTGTACTTGTGACCTTCTTCCTGGAGCAAGTACCACTGTTCCAGTATCAGCTGACTGAGGTGGATCCTCTTATGCCATGCAATCTATGGATGGCCCGTTGGAGTCATTTGATGCCCAGGATCATTGGGGGTCAGCATATGTCATACCGACCTGCATTCTTTTCATGGCTATGATGACATAAGATCATCGTGGAGGACTGGCCATACAACGGCACTGATTACTGTGGAGATCCAAACATGCCCTTACCAAATGGAGAGGACTTCGATGACGAAGGTAAAAAATCAAATTTTTAATTTTGAGATTTTTTTAATTGTTTTTGGTATATATGTGTTTATAACATTTATCTTGTTAATGCAGATGTTAGACCAGAGTGGTCAGTTGGGATGTCCTCGATAGCCAGGTGCATCCCCCACCCTATTGATGCTATTGCCCCTTATCGGAAAGGGAGTGACAATGAGGAGGAGATCGCGAGGAACCTTGAGGGGTTCACTCATGGTATCTCGGAGTATGCTCGGATAGGAGACATTCCCCGTCAGTACTAGAGACACAGGGTGGGAGTCTCAGATCAGATCCACTGATTGCTGAGTAGTGTAGCACGAGCTATGTCATGCTACCATGATCACCATGCTGATTAGTTCCTAGGTCTAGCATTTACATATTTTTTGAGGCCTTCATGCCACAGATGTATGAGGCTTGCGAGCCACTGATTTTATTTTAGACACATATTATTTTTTAGGATTCTGATGTATCAAACATTCTCACCATATATATATGTGTGTGTGTGTGTTATATTTTCCTGTCTATTATGGTATAAATGGTTTGTTTTATCTTTTACATGTTTCGTAAATGTCTATCCAACACGTAATTAACTAATGCATCTGCCAATGTATTCACGCGTCTAGGAATATGATGATATGTAATATAATCAAAATCCCTTTCCAATAGATGAATATGGAGATAAATTCTCAATATTTGAGGGTTCCTGATGGAATATTTCCCGTTGAGTTGAAGGATGACCAGTTGTGAATCCAGGTTGACAACCAATTCTTTGATACCCAAAGCGATGGCTTCTGATAATAGTTCAATGACCGCACTGTATTCAATGATGTTGTTGGTTGTACAACCTAGTAAGTTACTGTTGAGTCCCAAACTTACACCTTCCCTACATCCCTTTTCAGCCTTTTTCTCCAGTTACCTGAACCTCTAAGCTATCAAATCATTGCATAATAGTTTAAAATGAGTATATCAATGGTTTCCTAACTATGTTTTGTGACTGCTGTTTGATTTAGATTTTTGTTCAACCAGCTGCAGAATCTGTCACTTTCCGCAACCAGAATCAGTTTCCGCAACCTTTTTGTTAAACTCTATGCTATAGGTGTCTATTGAAGAACTCAGCCACATGGGCAAGCTACAAAGGATGTGGACATGGAACGTGTCCCCTTCGTTCAGCCAAATCATCCACAGAAGCCCGCGGTCAAGGCCGGTCAAATGGTGGTCAACACAAGGAGTTAAGCGGTGGCACGACTCTATTTTTAGCACGAGGAGGATTGTGTGGCAAGGTCCTAAGTTTTAGGAGGTGTGCTAATAACTAGGGACTGCTCATGGATCGAATCCAACAAACCACCTCCCTGGATTTACTTCCCATGGCTACCATGCTGCTAAAATTTCGATTATGGTCTTTTACGTGTTTGGCTACCAACGCAGACCGTGTTAGTTAGTTATGTATTTTCTTCTATAAATAATGCATCTTCATATGCGTATAGGCTAGTAGTTGCTATGGTGTAATCTTGACTGTTGTACGAGCTTTTGAGTCGAGATTTAGTTTCTATTTCATGAATGCATTGCAATATATGAGAAGACACTGATTTTGCGTTCAAATTCGTGATTGGTTCTGGTTGACCGAGGGTGCAGAGGGCCCCTGTACACCAAGGTCCTGTAGTTGATGTATAGCTTTATGTTTTTCTTCATTTTACGCTCTTGATACCATAGATATCTGCTATATATATTAACTTGTTCATGGTATTTATGTTATTTGCTATCCATAGTTTGTTTCATGCTTTTAATTGATTGTCAACTGATCAGTGTTTGCATTTCAGGTTCTAATAGGAAGCCCGGGCAGTGCATATAGTTTTTGATGACTAATGACATGATGGAATTATCTTGTCCTACTACTTATTTGTTTTATTGGTTCTAATTCCAGCATTGTTTGTTTCTTTAGCTTTGCTTTATTCATTTACTCTTCTGCAGGATAAATATATTAGACTATTCATATCATTCTTCAGTTACCTCCTATAGCCATAGCGAGTCGAATGGTGAGGGACTGAGTGTGAATGTATAGTTTGATACTAGTTATTTAATTTTGCAAGTTAGTGATTAGATTACTCATAACATTCTCGTTTTCCTCCTATAGCCAGAGCGAGTCGAATGGTGAGGGACTGTAGGATGAATGTGTAGTTTAATCTTAGTTTTATTTTATGCAATTTAGATATCAGATTACTCAATTTGTGTATGACTACCTCCTATAGCCAGAGCGAGTCAAATGGTGAGGGGTCAAAAATGAGTTGATGTGATATGATTAGTTTACTTTGCTTACAATCTTTAAATTTCTTTGAGTTCAGTCTTTTCTTTTCTTTATACAGCAACAAAGATATTAGGTTCCATAGTCATAGTTCACTATTTTGTTAATTAGAATCTAGGCACATCTTGATTTCATCATTGTAAAGTTTGAACACCTTTGGAACACTTTGAAGTTTGGAAATTATTTTAAAGGCCATCATTACCTTGAATACTTTTGCCCATACTTGATTACTAGAATCACCATATCACACACTATCACACATTAGGGAATCAACAAGAAGATAAATCCAAAAATAAACCAAAAACTAAAAACGACAAAGAAATAAGAAAATGGTTATCTTTCATAGATAATGCACTTCACTTCAACAGTTTACGACTCCCGGATTGACAATTTATATATCAATTTAGAACACACTAAATTGACCAAACATTTTGGTGCCATTGCCGGGGAAGTGAAACTAGGTAGTCAAATTCTAAAAAAAAAAAACAAGAAAATTTCAAGGAAGGTAAAAATTGATGATTTCTCAAAGTATGCTCTCCTCTTGCACCTAGTGTGACCTGGAGGATCAGAAAAGAGAGATTATTGATTTAGTAATTTCTTCAGTATGCTCTCTTCTTGCACCTAGAGTGACCTGGAAGATCATAAAGAGAATTATTAACTCGACTTGAAGAAAATAAAATGATATGCATAGAGCAAGAGATTCTAGGGGAAGGTTTATAGCTAGGGCCAAGTGTTCAATTTTTACAACTCCATCCACTCCAAGGTATAGGCAAGATACACCTCCAACATATCCAACTCATACTCCTAGCCTTAGGATCCCTGAAATTCAAGAGGCAGTAGTTGAATTAGGAGACTTTCCCACACTATCCACCAAATCTGAGTTAGGAAAAGATCCTTTCTTTACTTCTACAGGAAAACACATTATAATTGAGGAAGTAGAATCACCTGAAGAAGAAGAGGGAGAAATTCCTCCTCATTCGCCATTGGTAGAAGAACCATAAGACTTTTAAATCCCTGAGGAAGCTATCATGACAGAGGAAGTAGTAAATGGATTTGGAGGAGGTAGAGGTAGAGGTAGAGGAGGAGGAAACAATGGAGGAGGTAGAGGTAACAACGGGGGAACAGGGATGGAGACAACTCATTTGGATTTCCTATAGTTAATGAGGAATCTCGAACAACAATAAAAAACATCTCACCATCTGTCCTCCCAAACTTTTATGGGTTGAGAAGTGAGGACCCTAAAACATTTTTATTTGAGTTTGAAGTCGGGTGCCGAACTTATGATTACATGGAAGATGCTCAAAAACTCAAGTTGTTTCCTTCAACATTGAAGGGAGCTGCTCTAAAATGGTTCATGGGATTAGTCACTCAATCAATTAGGACTTGGAATGACATGAAACAAACATTTTTGGATAGATACCTGGACTATTGTATGCCCACCAATCATAAGGATGAGGTATTCAAAATGGTACAAAAATAAGATGAAAACTTGGAAGATCTACTTGAAAGATTTCAATACAACCTCAAAAGAGCAAATCTGAGTAACCTAGATGAAGAAATCTTGAAAGCCCTTCTATTGAAAGCCATTAGAGATGAATGGATAGATATTTTGAATATGATGGGGAAAGGAGATATATCTCAACTTCCACTTCATGATATAACAGAGCTATGTGTCCATCTCTCAAGGGGAAAATCTAAATCTGTAAAAGGGCCTAGAGATCCTTCTCTCATTAGAGAAAATAAATCTGCAACTGGATCAGTGAGTAGGGCTGAGATTGGCAACATGCTTGATGAGTTCAAAATAGATATTTTAGGGAGTCTCAGTGAGCAACTAGACACCCTTAAGATACAAAACAAGCATAAAGTAGAAGCTGAAGCTTTGGCCATGTTTTGTCCAAAATGTAGGAAGAAACACGCTCTAAGGGAATGCCCCTTGGATGCAAAAGTTGTAGAAACATGCGTGATTTGCTCAGAAAGCCATGAGACTAGGGATTGTCCTTCAATTCCTGGGCTCAAGGCTGTCTTTCAAGAAGACCCAAATTCAATTGAGTCTCTCTGTTTTGTTTCAAGGAGAGCTTGGTAGGGGCAACAAAATCAAGGGTTTAATAACCCCATGAACTTTCAACCCCCACCAAGTTGGAATCCTTGGCAGCAACCTTGGTCCCAACCTCGAAATCCATTTCAATCATGGGTACGAGGTATGCAAAATCCTTATGGGATATTTGCTCAATTTTATCAATATCCTCCATCTTTTCAAAACCAACAAGTTCCACAACCTCCAAATCAGAATCCACAACTTTCATTACCATTTCCACAGCAACAACCTTCTCAACAAAATCCAAATTCCCAACTCTTGCTTCCATTCCAACAAAATACAAATCAATTACCTTCCCAGCCATTGCCAAATCCAAATAATAAAAATCCTCAAAATGCTTACATGGTAGAATGACAACAATTTCCTACCTATATGATTGTTCCTCTCAACGATGTACAACTCAGATCTGGTAGAGTCTTAGACAAGCCTTCTATAGATACTCAAAAGCAAAGCATTTCTGAGGAAGAATCTCTTAAATGCAATAAAGGTTCTAAAGCATCTCTTCAAAACCCAAGAATTCAAGAAGAAAAAGAAAAAGAATCAACCCCCACAACTCCTATAGTCAAGCAACCTGCATCTTCATCCACACCTCCTTTTCCTTAAAGATTACAAATTGATGAAGGAGTGGAAAAGCAAATCTTGTTGCCTAACTATGATTTTCTAGATGAATTAAAGAATGTTTGTATCAAGATTCCCTTGTTACAAGCCATTAGAGAAATTCCTATTCTAGCTAAAACAATAAAGGAGTTGTCTCAAAATACCAGGAAGGAAACCAAGAGATACAAGAAGAATCCACCTGGTAGGAAAAATTGCAAATATCATGACGGGAAAAGTTACCATGCAGAAGTATGTAGATCCCGGTAGTCCAATTGTCAAAACATATATCAATGGGGTAGAAATTCCAAATACGCTGATTGATTTAGGGGCTGCTATCAACATTATGAGTAGACAAACTATGGAACAGCTAAAACTTCCTAATCGTCTTTTTACACCTACTCTACTGCAACTTGCAGATCGATCAATTATTAAACCAGATGGTGTATTAGAAGACATTTCAGTATCCTTAGATTCTTGGGAGTATCCAGTGGATTTCATGATTTTAACTCCCAAGAGTAATCTAGGAGGGCATCCACTCATTTTAGGAAGACCTTGGCTAGCCACAACTGATGCTTTTATCAATTGTAGATCAAGTGATATGTATATTTCTGATGGTAATTCAACAAAGAAATTCAATCTGTATCCGCCAGCAAAAATAATTACAGAGATAAGAGATAATGAATGGGTCGATGATGAGGACACTATACAACCTATCTGTACCATTTCTGAAATCAGTGAAGATAGTCAAATTCTGAACACATTAGAAAACTTTGAAATCTCTTTAGAATATGACCACACACAATTTCAGTTAAATTCTGACATTGAGTATCTATCATCTAGACAAATGTCTCTTTACTCGATGGAAGATTTTGGTAGTTCCACCACTGAGATTTTTCCAGGTAAAACATTGAATATCAACAAAAACTTGGAAAGATCACAACAGGACAAGCTAACCAAAATCTTGCAAAAACATTCTACTGCATTTGCATGGGAGTATACTGACATGAAAGGTATTGACCCTAAGACTTGTATTCATCACATATACATTGAGGAAAACAGTAGACCAATCAGACAACCTCAGAGAAGGATGAATCAAAATCTTAGAGAAATAGTGAAAGAAGAGCTCCAAAAACTACTCAATGTAAACTTCATTTATCCAATTTCAGATAGCCGATGGGTTTCTCCTTTGGTTATAGTACATAAAAAGAATGGTAAATGGAGGGTATGCATTGATTATATGTAATTGAATAAAACAAATTTAAAGGATCACTTTCCTTTACCCTTTATCGATCAGGTATTAGATACTCTAGCAGGCAAAAAGTACTTTTCATTCCTGGATGGTTTTAGTGGCTATAATCAGATTCAGGTAGCACCTAAAGATCAAGATAAGACAACATTCACCTGTCCATGGGGAACTTTTGCTTACCGAATGCTTCCTTTTGGATTATGTAATGCACCCGCAACATTTCAAAGGGCAGTACTAGGAATCTTTTCTGATCTAATCCATGATTGTGTAGAGGTCTACATGGATGATTTTAGAGTTTATGGTGATTCATTTGAAGAGGCATTAGAAAATTTGGAAAAGGTCCTTATCAGATGTAAAAAAACAAATCTTTCATTGAGTCCTGAAAAATGCTTTATGATGTTTATTGAAGGAATTGTTTTAGGACATCATATTTCAGGAGATGGAATTAAAGTTGATAAATCAAAAGTTGAAGTCATCTCCAAGTTGCCTATTCCAAATTTTCAAAAAGATGTTAGAAGTTTTCTAGGATTTACTGGGTACTATAGAAGATTTATAGAAAACTTCACCAAAATAGCATCTCCACTCTTCAAATTGCTTACAAAAGAATGTGAATTCAAATGGGATCCTGATTGTCAATCAGCATTTGAAACTTTGAAAACAAGAATATCTGAAGCACACATTTTGAGAGGGCCAAATTGGAAACTTCCTTTCCATATTTCTACAGATGCATCAGATACAGCTCTAGGAGCTGTGTTGGGTCAAAAGGATTTAGTTCCTTATGCCATTTACTATACCAGTAAAAATTTGACTCCCACTGAGTTTAACTATACTGTGACTGAAAAAGAGTTCTTAGTTGTTGTTCATGCAGTCAATAAGTTTAGACATTGTATAACAGGCTATGAAAATTTTGTCCATACTGATCATTATGTGATTAGATATCTAATGAAAAAACCTGTTACTAATGGAAGAGTTACAATATGGCTCTTACTTTTACAAGAATTCAATATTACTGTGTTGGATAGACCAAGAAAACAAAATACAGTAGTTGATTTCTTGTCTAGGATCCAAAATACTCAAGAAGATTCTCCTATAGAGGATAAGTTTCTAGATGAATATTTATTTGCAGTAACTACTAAGACTCCTTGGTATGCAGATATTGCTAACTATTTGGTTACAGGGAAACTACCTCCACATCTATTTCCTAGTGAAAAAAGAAAACTTATTCAGGAGAGTTCAAAATATTCATGGATTTCTAACGAATTGTTTAAAACAAGGCCAGATTGTGTGATCAGAAGATGTGTTCAGGAAGATGAAATGCCTACCATCCTCAAGGCATGTCATGATGAGCCATCTGGTGGACACTTTGCTAACAAAAGGACGGCCTATAAAATCCTTTCTATAGGATATTATTGGCCTTCCCTCTTCAAGGATACAAAAGAATATGTAAAAAGGTGTGACAGCTGCCAAACAGTAGGGAAACCGACTCTTTCAAATGAAATGCCATTACAACCACAGGTACTCATTGAACCCTTTGAAAAATGGGCTTTAGATTTCATTGGACCCATTAATCCACCATCTAAGCAAAAGAAGTATATATTGGTATGCAATGATTATGTCACTAAATGGGTAGAAGGCAAAGCATTACTTTCTGCTACTGAAAATTCAGTTGTTAACTTTATTTATGAGGATATTTTTACTCACTTTGGTGTCCCAAGAGAAATTGTGACAGATCAGGGAAGTCAATTTACATCCAACATGATGGAGAAGCTGATGGAAGAATACAAGATCAAGCACAGGAAATCTACTCCTTACAATCCGCAAGAAAATGGCCAAGTGGAGTCTACAAACAAAGTCATTGAAAGTATCATCACCAAGACTGTTCATCTACATAGAAGAGATTGGGCTGAAAGGCTGCCTGAAGCCTTATGGGCCTATAGAACTACATGGAGGAATACAACAGGACATTTTCCTTATGAACTTGTTTATGGGAAAGAAGTCCTGCTCCCCATTGAATTTCAAGTTAAAACTTTCAAGATGGCAGTCCAGTTGGGGATGGACCTATCAGAAGCTCAAAAACACAGAATGGAGCAGTCGAATGAACTAGATGATATCTGACAAGAAGAAATTCTAAGAACTGAGCTAGTTCAACATCAAAGAGCTAAGTTGCATGACAGATATATCAAAGAGAAAAAGTTTCAAGAGGGAGATTGGGCACTACTATTTGATTCCAAGTTTAAAGACTTCAAAGGAAAATTTCAGACTCATTGGCTTGGGCCATATGAGATTGACAAAGTCTTTAACAATGGAGCGATAAGAATCAAGACCATTGATGAATTTCAAACTCCTCTTATTGTGAATGGCCATAGATTAAAGATTTATCATAAGCCACTCTCAAAAGAAGAATTTGTCATAATGTTTCATGAAAATTCTGCAATAAGGTTGGTGAAGAAGAATTCTTCTTCCCCACCAACCTAGCCTTTGTTCCTTTCTGTTAAAAAAAAAAAGAAAAAAAAAATGTATAAGCTTGAAAACCAATCTCTGATTGGCAGTGTTATACAGAAAATGTAGAGTGAAAATCAGGGACACCTGACACTATATTTTCCAAAAAAAAAAAAAAAATCTTTATTTCTTTCTCATTGCCATCTCACTCCACTCACTTCATCTCACTTCATTTCATTTCCATTTTCACTCCACTCACTTCATCTCACTTCATTTCATTTCCATTTTCACTCCACTCACTTCATTTCACTGCATCTCATCCATTTCATTTCATCAATAAAAAAAAAATTCCCCATGATCATTTCCATTCAGATAGTTATTGTCTAACTATATTTATTTAGCTAAGTGGTTTCTATGCCAAGTTTCCACAGCCGGAATCAGTTTCCGCAGCCGGAATCAGTTTCCGCAGCTGGAATCAGTTTCCGCAGTCAGAAGCAGTTTCCGCAGCCACCTCTCTACTTTTCACATTCACAGTCAAGATGTTAGTACAATAAAATAAAAATGAAGGTATGACCAAGCATAAAGACATGGATATGGAGCATCTACAAACATCAACAGGGAGCAATTGAGTCAGGGCTACTGGACAACAAAGACAAGGATTCTAGAGGTATGGGCTAAAATTTATTTCAAATAGCAATTAAAGGCACAAATTTGCATAGTTATTGAACCATTAAAGCTCACTATGTGCAATGATTATTATGATAGCTCCACTACCATTCCATGACCTTACTCCATAAATCATACATTTACTCCCTAAACGGTCTCATGATTATTTTTCGGGTTCAACTCATAGATGAACTGCACTCCAACACTCCACTTGTATTCATGAGACGTGACCTATGTGACTACGGCTCCTCTCCACCGTACTTTGTGCAGTCATTTTATCAACATGTAACATCTCTCACGCAGTCGTTAAATTCAAAATTCCAACGTCATTTCACTTGTGTTAAAGCTGCACTTCATTAGCATATGTCTCCATTTTATCTCGGCTAGTCATCCTCTGTTTCCGCTTACAACTTCTGAACATCCCAATTCCCATATCCATTTTCCATTTCAGCCATCGTTCTTCCAGAAACTTTGCAAACAGAACCATCTTACCTCTTATAAAACCCTCATACAATACGCAGTTCAATTCCAGAGAGAATTCTAAACAAAGGAAAGATGGGACAGCTACTGAGGGTAGAGCCGAAAGGGCTTAAATTTTTAGAAGGGTACCCTCAGGCAAAGGAATTGCTGAAGAAAGCTAAATGGCTCCGTTTCATCCAGAAATTCAAAGGCCATAATAAGGAAGTCACGAAAGCCTTTGCAAGGTCTTTCAATGACCATGTGGTGGAGATTGGAGACCTGAAATTCACGGTCACTGAAGCCTCAATTGCAGTAGCTATAGATTTGCCCCAGGAAAACGAGCATTGGTTTAAAAACAAAAGTCTGGACAAGCAAGCATGGAGAGTTATATTGCGTAACCCAGGTATGGACGTTGCTATATTTACAAGAGGGATTCTTGTTAATGCAATGAAAGAAGAATGGGCAGGCTTACTATTAATCATTCAAAAATTTATCATTTGTGAAGGTTGATTTGGGACGATGTACATGTATCACACTAGGCTATTGATGAACTTTCTAGAGAAACAAGCTCTTAATCTGCCCTATTTCTTACTGTTGAGTTTGAAAAAGATGATTACTACAGTCCAAAAGAACATAGGAGATATAGAGCCTCATTTATATCATCATGGACTCGTGAGGATTCTAGTTGAAGACCAGTTGAAGAGAAACAAAGATACTTGGGAGCGGTTTCTAGTGAGAAACTATTTTCAAGGGCAATCTAAAGCACCGGGAAGCAGTACACCAAATGCACCGAGAAAGAGTAGGAGAAAAGGAAAAAGTGCCATAATCCAAGACTCTCCTATTGATAAAACTAAAGAAACTGTTCAAAAAGAAAAGGAGGAAAGAATTAAGAACAAAAAGCAGAGAAAGTTGAAGGGAAAGAGGAACTTACAAGATGTTTACCAATCACCAGAACCATCTATTGAGGAATACTATCAAGTGTTATCTGAGAGACTAGTGCATCTCCAAAAACAATCTACCATAGCTAAGAAAGAAGAAAAAGGGAAACAAATTATGGAAGAGGAAAGTACTAGCCCACAGTACTTAAGAAGGAGCAGCAGACTCAAAGGAAAGTGGAGGAGAACACAAGTAAAAGGACCCCACTTCATTGACTTAGGTGGGGAAACACCTGAGAAACCTCAAGCTAGCCATAGTCTGCCTCATCCTCTACCTAATATTGAAGCCAACCCTTCAGATGTTGATGTAAGCCCTTCTCGACCAGAACTAGAAGACAGTCCTCCTCCTCAACAAGACTTTGAAGCGAGCCCGAGGAAAACACCTGAAATTGATCCAAAACAGTAAGAGGCATATGACTACCTCGAATCTTTAGAGAAGACAGCTGCAGGCCCGAGCACACCATCCATTCTGCCTCACATAACACAAGATGCACAGGTTCAAGCTTTGAAACAAGAAGTGTTTCAATTGGAGGTTTTAAACAGGCACATTAAACAAGAAAACGAGGCATTAAAAGAGCAAAGCAAAGTGGACAAAATTATTCATGATAATACCATGTTACATATGGGTTTGTGGCAGAAGAAGAACAAGAAACTAAAGAAG